>PVHY01027279.1:0-16399 GCA_004024945.1 Uropsilus gracilis
GCCTCAGCTTCCCAGGTAGCTGGGATGACAGGCGCGCGCCACCACGCCCAGCTATTTTTTTTGGAACTAGGTCTCGCTACGGGCCCCAGGCGGGACTCGAACCGCCATCCCTAGCCCCGGCCGCTTCATAGGCTGAAGCTTACAGACACGAGCCACCATGCCCGGCCCATGACTGCTTCTCTGTAGCTGTGAGAAGGACTTGCTCTTCAGTGTGCACAAGAGCCATCTCATAATTCATCAGCAAGTAGTACTGAGCACTTGGATTCGTTGAGGGTCGGGGCATCTCATCTTTTGGGCCAAGTGCTGTGTGTGGTAAGAGAGCCTCAGCATCTGTGGTGCCTAGGAACCCAGGCGTGGACTCTGATGGGAGAGGCAGGGAGGGTGGAGTTGTTGGGAGCTCTGCCTCAGCCTATACTGTAGGACTGAGCTTGGCCCAGCTTGGAAGTCTCACTGCTCTGTAGCTGCACTGAATTTGGCACCAGAGTGAGCTCATCGCCTGGCTTTCTCACTGCTTAGCGAAATGTCTCTCAATTGCTTTACAAGCTCAGGTGTCCCTGTCAGGGTGAGAATGGCCCTGCTGCCGGGGTGCTCAGTGGTCTCTGCCTTGGGCCCCAGGATGTTGTGAGAGAACAGTGCAGCGAGTCTCTGCAAAGTGTGTGGTTCCCGCAGAGAGGCCGCTCGGTGGGCTGACAGCAAAATTAGAAATGGGTGTCACGCCTCACAGCCCAGTGCTCAGGCTGGGTGAGCTGGTGGGTGCAGCTGGGCTCCTCTCAGCCTGACCCTGCAGCTGGAGAGACCAGACAAGGTGAACCTGTAGTCCGACATTCAGCTTGAGCTTCATGCACAGGGAGTGGTCTGTGACCTGGAACTGGAGGACCCTCATGAGACATTTTCTTCTTTCCCTGGGAATATTTTCTTTCTGTGGGATGTTAATACTGACTGTAGGGCCTGTTTCTACCAAAAGGAGAAGCCAGACAATTGGCCCCACTGGGGACTGTAGTAGCCTGGTCTTCATTGTAGCTGGCGATAGGGGCACTGTGGTGGAGGGTCTTGACCCCTCTATGGTTGTGCTCAGGGAGGTGAGTCTCCTTCCAATTCTGGGGTAAAGGGGTTGGTGGTTCTTTAGACCACCGGGCCTTTCTCTTCAGTGGGTGGCCCATAAACCAAGGTTTGCATCCTGGGATTCCGCTTCATGTGCTGGAGGAAGGAAGAAAATTGGAAAGGCAATGTCTGGTCTCCAGCTCACTCATAAAAGCCAGCCAGTCTGTGAGGACCCCCTGGGCAGTGGAGAGGGGCTACTGACCTTTACTCTGCCGCAGAAGATGCTTCTCCCCCCTCCACATGCTCCTGTGTGGAGCATGGCAGGGATGCAGGGATCCCTCCTGTGTTTACAAGAACGCCCAGCACACAGTGGGCCTTCAGAAATGTCTGTTCATGGAATCTGGGCCAGTGTGGTGTGTAGGGTCAGGGGGAATCTTTAAGTCCCCCTACTAGCCTGATCAGCTCCTTGGCATTCTGTCCTTAGGGATTACTTCTGTTGGATGTTGGGACCCTTTGGTTCACAGGTTTTTTCTCTTTTAAAATGCTGGCGCCTTTCAGAGAGGCTGCCAGTTTCCCAGCTTGGCTAAGGCTCAGAGCAAGCTTGGTGGGGATGAGATCTAGGGGTAGGCTGAGTCAACCCCAGACTCCCAACTTCTTTCCCCACTTTACCTGGCCTTTCCTCCCCAACTTTTCCTTCTGCAAATCATTTTGACAGAGCAGTGGGCTCCAAGAACCCCTACCTGTCCTCTAGTGCTTGCTGAAAAATCCTCGTGGCCACTTACAGGAAGCTGGTGCAGCTTTCAAGAGACATCTGAGAAGGTAGTATCTGTTTTGTGATGCAACTTGTTTTAAGTCAAGGATCTCTAAATATTACCTCATGTCTGGAACGAAAGTGAAGATACTGCCACATGGAGGCCCAGTGGTATTGGGGCTGGGCTGTGGACCTGGTGTTTCTGAGACCCTGCAGCCCACTCCCAGCCCCAAGGACCCCTCCAAGCTGCGTTGGTTGGAGTTGCTACTGGAGAACTGACTTACAGATTGGGTACTTCCAGCATCTCCTCTGGCATTCTCTGTGAGGGAGGCCGTGTTTCCAATGGCACCCCTCAACCTTAGCCTCTTTATTCCTTCTTAAGAATGGAGGTCTTGACTTTCCCCTCCACTGATGCTTTGCCTGTTTTCTCATTGTCTGGCACCTGCTGGGCACGTGAATTTTTTTTGAATGAATACATACTGCATTTGGGATATAGAAAGAACCGTGTCCCTGATCTAGCCATTTCCCTGGGATACTAGAAGCACTTGCTTGATTTAAAAACCATCCATCTTCATATTCACCAGGGTTTGAAAAGTCTCTGGGGAGGAGGCAGGATGCTCTTAAATAGGAGCTCCTTATGAAAGGGTCTGTAGTTCAGGAGGAGACACACACTCTTTCTCCAAGGAGGAGGAGAAGGAGTTATGGGGAGAAGGGGCTATGGCTCAGAAGTTTCACAACTGGGGAAACTGAGGCTGTTTTTCCCAGGATCTCCGGGAAGTTAAGTGGAAGAGTCGGGAGCTGGACATTAGATCTCCATTCTTGAGTTTATCTCTCCTGCCTCCCTCCCTTACCATCCCTGCTCCCACCTTTCTCATCTTGCCAGGGACTCCTCAGAGTTCTTGGCACCCTCTGTGGGGGGGTGATCTCACAGGGGCAGCTTTGGAGAATCACATGCACCCAAAATGGCCAAATCCTTGAGGACTTGAGAGAGGCACGTGTGGGGTTATTTTGGGTTCGGTGGGCTGGGCTCAGATCTCTCTGGCATTCCCGGTCCTGGCCTCTTAGAATTGACCAGAGTAGAAGGATGATAAAAATTGAGGCTCCAGGAATAGCCCAGGAATTTGCTCATTCCTAACCCTTATAAGTGGTGCCGCCCATCCTAGAGCCCACAGTGAAGATAGGGCTGAGAAGGTTGTAGGGTGCAGGGAGAAGAGGGGGAGAGGAGCATTCATGACAGTTTCCGTTTCCTCCCTGGACTCTCTTTGGGGACCAGGAAGGGGCGGGGGTAGCAGCAAACCCCACTCTGGGCACAGGGCCAATCTGATAGGGAACAGGATCTAGAGACCAGAGGAATGTCTCACTCCCCCCCCCACAGCCGAGTCCTGCCTCTTCGGGGTCACCCGGTAACTCCCACCGGCTGGACCCATGGGTCAGGCTCTGTATCTCAATTACTTGTCTCTGTTTCTCTCAGTTCTGTTTTTCTCAGGCTGCAGACAGTTCTGCCCTGGGATCCTTAGGGAGCCCATGCTCCTTCCTCTGGTGTCCCGCGTCCCTTTTGTGCAGGACACGTGAAGGAGCTTTGTGCAGAGCACCTGTGCTACAGCAGTTCAGGCCCAGTGACCCCAGGATGAGTGAATACATTCTGCATTTGTGATATAAAAAGAACCGTGTCCCTGATCTAGCCATTTCCCTGGGACGCTAGAAGCACTTGCTTGATATAAAAACCATCCATCTTCGTAGTCACCAGGGTTTGAAATGTCTCTGGGGATCTAATGTCTAGTTCCAGGCACTTCCATTTAACTTCCTGGAGATCCTTCGAAAAGCAGCCTCAGTTTCCCCATGAGGACCCAGAGTGATTATGTAGAGAGGAGCTTATGAGACAGTCACAGGTCCTCTAACTCCATCCAGAGGTGTTCCTCATGCTGTTGGGGCAGGGCCACCACAGCAGGCAAGCAGAGCAGCCTCTTGGGAGCTGGGTATTCCAGCGTCCTGAACCCAGCATGTCCCTGAACCCAGCCTTAGTCTCCTCCATTGGTGACACGAAGAGTCTGTGGTCCCTGAGGTTCTGTCTGTTAAGAGTTACCTGATTCCAGAAATCAGGGGAAGAAGAGCCGTCTTAGCTGGGTAACATGTTCTTGTTGCTTCTGCTCTCTGTTACAAACATGTCTGAGGGTGGATGTCAGCCGGGTCCTCTATGTAGGAACAGGCTGAGGACTCTGCTGGCACAACTGGTTTCCAGTCTCTCTTCTATTATTTGCACCTTCCAGTTTAGGAAAATACAGTCTGACTTTCAATTAAAAAACCAGTTACCTAGGCAGGGCTTGGTGGCACGTGCCTTTAATTGCATCCTATGAAGCATGAGGCCGTGGCTAGGAATCGCTTGAGTCAACGGGTTCGAGACCTGCCGAGGGCAACATAGTGAGACCTAGTCTCAGAAAAATTGCTGGGCATGGTGGCGTGTACCTGTAATTCTAGTTACCTGGGAGGCTGGGGCTGGGGATCGCTTGAGTCTGTGGTACCCTGGGCAACGTGAGCCTGCGGTTCCTGGTCAACAAAGCGAGACCTAGTCTCAAAAAAAAAAAAAAAAAAAGTCAGTTGCCCTTGTCTAGGATGAGGCGGTTCACCCCTTGACCTCCAAAATGGGGTCCCGAGTGACTGAAGGAGGCACAGAGAAGCTGCTGTTGGCTGGTACCTGCCCTCCAGCTTTATAGCTCCACCCTTAGAATCACCTTGTCCCTTTTGTCTCTGTATGCCTAGTCACCTATAGTTCCCCCTCTGTCTGCCTACCACACAGATTTTCATTTTTCTTTGAGTTCGGTGTGGTCTAGCTTGTTTGAAATGCCCCCCTCTTATCCTGCATTGTTTTAGAAAATTTGAAAATGTGTTCAGCTATAATTCTGTCAGGCATTTTTCTGTTCCCCTTTTCCTCTTTGTCTTCCTAGAACTTCAGTGACATGTACATTAGGTGGCTGGATATTGTCCTGTACCTTGCTGGTGGTCTGTCAGTTTTTATCAGTCTTTTTTTATTCTGTGTTTTATTTTGGATTGTTTCTGTTGTTCTCGCTGCAGGTATAATGACCTGCAGTGTCTGAGATGATGGTAATTAACCTCATCCTGGGTGTTTTTCATTTCAGTGGTATATTTTTCATCGCTAGAAGTTCCATTTGTATCTTTTCTGTCACTTCTCATCATGCTCATGTTTTTCTATATATTCTTGAACATACTGAGCATAACTTATTCCTTTTACCATCTATGGGATCCATTCTACTGACCGATTTTTCTGTTTCTTTGAATGCCTGCTAAGTTTTGATTAGATGACAGACATTGTGAATTTCCCATTGCTAGATTTTGTTATATTGCTGTAAATAGTACTAGACTTTATTCTGGCATGCATTTAAGTTGCTGGGGATCAGCTTAATACATTTGCTCTGAGCTTTCCTGGGTGGGTCCAGGGGCTTGAGTCTGGGGCTAATTTTGCCTCACTATTAAGGCACTACCCTTCAGAGGATTCTACCCACTGCCTCGAGCACCCCACACTCTCTTCACTGTCACTGGGAACATGATCTCTTTTGGCTCTTTGTGCACTCCACAAATTGCTTGGCCTGTTGCCTTGCATTGGCTCACCTCAGTTAGGTGTGGGTCAACCAGAGCTTCCAGGGGACACTTCTGGAGCGCTCCAGAACACTGTGTGTTCCAGCACCATGAATTCAGACCTCTGTCTCCTCCACCTGGTCAACTCTGGACCTGTCTGTGTTTCCACCTCTGTTCTCTGAGGCAAAGCAGCTTACTCTTTTGCGGCCCTTCTCTCAGGGAGCACAGCAGCGCTGCACTCAAGAGTACTGTTGTCCAAAGTCTGAAGTCATTGTTGCATGTCCTCCGTCTAGCTTTCTGGCTGTTTTAGCTGGAGGGTAAGTCCATTGCCTGGACTTCCCAGTGGCTGCAGGCAAAGGTTCCACACCATCAGCAGGCTCATGCCAGGCCTCACCCACCTGACTGGGGTACGTGTCTCTCATCAGTTGTCCTATAGCACCCCTAAAGCAGCAGGTGCCTTCCCTGTCATTTCAGCTCATTTTGTTTTATCTTAAGCAGTGTGTCTCCTTGAGGGCAAGATGATACTGGCATTTTTCTCAGCCTCCCTTTTTTCTAGCCTGGTGCTGGCTTATAACTTTTTGATTGAGTGGATGAAACTAAACTTAGATTTCTAACTTACTGCACTAGCGGGTTGCTAAGGACAACAGTCCCACCCTGGTATGGAGTTGGGGCTCTGTGCTCCCTGGGACCCACCCATACCTGCAGTCCTGGGTTTTCTTCATTCTGGTTGGGACACTGACAAATCTGAATTCATCCGGAGGGGATGACTGATGTGGTGGAAACAACATTACATGGAATTGGGTGAAAGGTTTGCGAATGCTCATTTTGTCTGGAAGTTGTTTTCATGGAGAGTTACAGGGAAGGGGGCACATGATGGTCTTCCAGCATGCTCATGGAGGCCAGCTTCCATGGTTGCCTGGCATCAGGGGGCCAGACCTAGGGCCCTGGGTGGGGGGGATCTGGGACATCAGATTTGGGTCCAGTTCCAGGAAAAACTTTGCACCAGCTAGCGTGGAGAAATGGGCCACATTGGGAGGAAGTGAGCTCCCTCTCACTGCTAGGGTTTAAGTAAAGACTGGTGTTCACTGGGGGCTTTTGTGTTTGGAATGGCAAGGTTAGACATGATGCCACGGGGGCTAATCTCTTAGATACCATCTACCTGATTCTAAATCCAACTCCTTCCTTGGAGCCCCATGATTCATCTCTCATCACCACCCCACAGCTCCCCCTCTCCAACCCACACACCCGCCTGACTCCACACATCCAGAAAGCACACCTGGCGTGTGCTCCCTACTCCTGCTCTTTGAAAGTCTTTGCCACCATTCATCTTGGCTGAGAGCCGACTTCTCAGGCCTTGCCGACTCATTGCCCAGTGTCTCTGCTTGTCTCCATCAGGCTGACATCAGCCTGGCACCCCATTGATCTGGACCAGCCCCTTATGTCAGTGCCTTGTCCCATTGTTTCCCATGTCTGGTGGCACAGCGCCGGCTCTGGCTGGACCTTTGTTCTCCCACCTGCCCCTGCAGCCCAGCCTGGCAGCCTTGCCGTGGCCACCCTGTGTCCATGCACAGTACTCTGAACACAGGGCCACTCTTGACCTGCTCATTGCCTGGTGGAGCATGTGTCCCTCTTTCTGTGGGATTTCTCCTCCCTGGACTGGAAGCTCCTGAGGGGGTGTCACCTGTTGAATCTAGGGCAGTCCATTGCACACATGGAGCCTATATAGTAGCGGTCAGTAATGGTCCTGGAAGATTCCTTGAGCTAATCACCATGCACCTGCCTTTTCCCATTTTAAGGTGACGTCTGGAATGCTCTGGATCAGATTCCACCCCAGGAAGATGGGGGCTCTGCATTTTAGGGACTGGAGAGTGGGAAGGGTGTGTGGTCAGCTTCCCCTGTGTGGAAGGAGCCTTTGTCAGGGAGCTTACCAGTCTGGTCGTCTGCTCCTAAAATCGGTGCCTCTCCCAGCCTGATTGTCTCTGCAGTAGTCATCTGGGTCCAGGGGCACAGCTCAGTTGGGGGTGCTGTGGACAGGGGCTTTGCTGAAGGCAGTCCCTAGATCTGAGAGCTTCCTGGCAGTGCCATGGCCTCACTTCGGAGGCCTGAGGGCAACTCCCAGACCCTCTGTCTGGCTGCAGCTCCTCCCTCCCCTGGGTCCTGAGCCAGCACAACCACGGATGTGAAGAACCCACTTGGCACTGGGTTCTTTCAATGTTGGCCACCAGGCAAGTCTCATAAGGGCAGAGCCTGGGTTTCTTTTGCAAAACGAGAGGAATAATAGCTATGTGTGGGATCTGGCTCAAGGCTTACCCACGGGACGTTAGTGTTGGAGGCTGCGTGCTTCCCAGCGTGGCTTCCATTCTCCTGAACAGTGCTCCAGAAGCAGAACCTTTGCAAACCAGAGTCGTACCATGTGGGTGTGCCTGGAGGACTGGACCTCATGAAGGTAGCGCCCTGTTCCCCAAAGAGAGAGAGTGGAAACCCTGCTCTCTGTCCCCTCTCTGTCCATCTGCTGTGTGTCCAGTGTCAAGGTAAATGGCTGGCACCTCAGTAGATACTGGGTGGCCACGCAAAGTTGTTTCAGGAGTGGCAGCATCGGTGTGGCCAGGACTGTACTGCTCAACCTGTTTTCGGCCATCTCAGCAGTGCACAGAGTGCCCATGCCACTGGCTATTGAACAAGAAATCCAAGTGCTCTGTCTCCTAGTTTCCTGCTTGTTTCAGCAGAAGGGTGCCCAGACAGTAATAAAAACAATGATATAATTAGAGCTAACACTTGACAAGTGCATTGTGCCGTGATCTCTGCAGTCTTTTGACCTGATTTTGAAATATGCTCACTAAAAGAGTCTTCCTGAACTTATTCCTATTCTCCTTGGCTTTCTTCAACAATTCATTAGTGTTAGCCTTAGAACACACTTGCCCTTGATGGGAAGATAATGAAAAGAGAGTCACTGTTTTTATCATCCTTCACCTTGGAAGCTGTGCTTGCATGCTGTTTTAGGTCAACTAAATCATTTTACTCAGGAATTTTATTTTGGTCATCTTTCTATTCTCTGCATCCTTATTCATGTGGCACTGCTTTTCCCAGACATTTATTGGTTCCCATTGTGCACAGCAGGTCGTTGGCATCTGCTTCAATGGGGAATAGCGTCCACTGTGCTGTCTGCCCAGGGACCTCAGACCTCATCTGGTCCAGCAAGGGTGCGACTGTGTCTGTGTGAATCACTCTCTGAGTATTCTTTTAGGAGTTAGGGTTCCCACTCCAGGGATTGAGAGTTGGCCTGAGGAGACTGCTGGAGAAATGATGTGGAGGGCTTCTGTTTCTGTTAGGTTTTCCACCATGAAAGTACCGAAGTCTGTTTTCAGACACCATCATACTGGTCTTCCACCTGACAGTGACCTTGAGAAGGCACTGCAGTAAAGATCATTTCTTCAGAGGCCAGTAAGCCTCACAGGACTGGCAGCTTGAGAATGGGCAGAGGTCTCAAGTTTCCCATCCAGGCTTCAGTTTGGCTCGCCTGACGTGTCCTGAGACTCCTTCTTCCCCCAGAAGTTTGAGGGGTTCCTTGGGCCAGGCACTGTTCCAGTTCTGGGATGCAGGAGCAAAGAAGAACCCCTGTCCTCAGGAGCTTGTATCTTGGTGGGGGAGTTTAATAGAAAACCATTAAAATCTGTTGTACATGGAGTGGTGACAAATTCTATGGAGGAAAGCCAAGGAGTAGGAAAGGGTATGGGAGGAAGGAGTCAGGGGTTATGGCCTGCAAAGGACACTTGGGGGGCTTTAGGGAGGGGGTGGCATTTCAGTAGGCATGGAGGAAGGTGATAGAGTGAACCAGTAGGGGGAGGGTGTGTGAACAAATATGTATGTGCCAGAGTGAGTGTGCAGTGTGTGTGGATGAAGGTGGAGGCAAATGAGTATGGATGTGAAAACACATGAGCATGAAATGTCTGAGCATGTAATGTGTGAGCATGTAAAAGTATAAACAGAACAGCTGTTAGCTTGAGACAGCTACTAGACAAGGATAGGAATTTAGGCCCCCAAACACATGGTAAACACAAAAGGAACACCTAGAAGCTCCACTTTACCCCCCTCAGCTCACCTCTTCCTTGCTTTCTCCATTCAAGGAAAGCTGCACCCACACATGGGCTCCTGGCTGCCCTCCTTACTCCTCCCCAGCCTCACTCTGACCCCAAATTTCCACTGTGAAGCATTGTTTTTTAAAGACAAGGAAAAATCCTCCTTATTTCCACAAGGAGTGATAAATATAAGGATTATGAAAGTGACACTGAAAATGATCTGAGCTACTTGGAAGAAAGGGGTTAGATAAAATACAGGACATTTTGGTCCAGACTTCATTCGAGAGTAAGGGAAGCGCTGTCTTCAGGGAGAGGAAGAACATCTGTAGTGGTCTGGACCGCCTGCTTCTGATGACCACCCTGCCCTGGCCAGTAGCAGAAAACCCAGGTCTCTAAGGAACAGGGCTTGTCTAACATGCCAAACACAAAAGACACAGGGCCCTTGTGGGCCCAAGTGGCTGCTGTCTGGAGTTGGGACACAGATTCCACTCCCCAAGTAGTCTTCCCTCATCTGGAAGCAATTTGCCACGCCCTCCACCAAATAAGCAAGTTGAAGGAGAGAGCCTGCCTTGCACCCTTATGGGGGAACCAGCCGAGCACCTGAGAGCCACTGGAGACCATTATACTCAGACATTTGTTGACTCTTGTCCTGTCTCTTTGCCCCTGAAATCGTGGACAGGAGTCCTTGAGCACCTTTTTGGAATTATACCGACCCAGCTGACGACCCACCCTGCCAGCTGAGCATCATTTCCCTCTCAGCAAACAGTTGTCAGGTGGGACCTGCACAAGAGGAGTCTGCTTACAGCCTGGCTCAGCAGCTCTGCGTTGTTGCCTCTCTCAGTCACCTCACTACAGGGCAGCACTGGCGGCCCCCCTGGTCACATTCTCCTAGCGTCTCCTGTGTCGCCTTTCATAAGAGTGAAAGTCCTCAAGATGGCCTTTGGGACCCTGTGTGATCTGAGTCCCTTCACCTTCCCCTTGCTCTCATCACTCCAGCTACTGGCTTTGAGCAAGTCTTAGAGTTCTTATCTCTGGACCTTTGCATGTCCTGTTCCTGCTCTCCTGGGAGGGAGATGGTTCCTACCCTCCCCCTCCACATGCACACTCACACAGCAGGCACACACACTATTGCACATGGCCTTCTCACATGCTTGTTCAGACTCATGATCTCACACAAGCCTGCGTGTCTCCTCCTGTGCCTGCCAGTTCATCCCTGCCACTTACTCCCACGCCAAGAGCAGTGTCTGAGGTACACATGTCAGAGATAGGCACGCCCAGCTGGCAATTCACATAGCATGAAAGTTTGCGAAAGCTGTGGCTTCCCCACAGCACCGGTCTTTAGCTTACCCCACCCCATGCCTCAGTTTACACATCTTGTGCAAAAACTTGGAGAGGCCGAAAACATAAAGGAGAAACAATTGTTTCAAGGTCTGAGAACCTCAGAGTTGTTGCTTCTGTGAAATGTAAAATGTTCTGTAGAATGAGCACAAGGAACCTGTAGTGGGAGATGGGAGAGACTGAGGAAGAGAGGGGCAGCCTTTCTGGCTGGGCTTGCTTGCTGTGTAGTGCCAGCCTGGGCCCTGGTTCCCAGAGCTGGAGTGGGGACTCTCCCTGACCTTGAATATTACCATCAGCACATCTGAGTCCTTGGTGACCCTGGGGAGGGCCATGCATTGTTTCACAGAGTAGAAAAGAACATGTTGGGAAGAAAGGCTCCTTGTTGGCTGCTCAGATCTCAGCGGGTTACCAGCCACAGCAGCAAAGCAAACAGGCCCCTGACTTTGCTTCTATTTCAGAAACCTCACTGCTGCTGCAGACACCACCACTGCGAGGCAGAAACTCATCATGGGGCTGTGAAAATCCAATTAGGCTTGAGCCGCTAGCACCTCCTTCCATGGGTAGGGGTGGGAGGCGCTGAGGGCTAGGAGGCTGTCTCTAGAAAGCTACCTCCATAAATTTGAGTTAGAGTGGCGGGTGGGCCAGACCATTATTCATCCTTGGCTGTTTCTCCTGACCTCGAAACCCAGCAAGCGGAAATCTGCATGGAAACCTGAGGTCAGCCAGGCAGGGCTGGAAGAGATTAGGAGGTGGCCTGGAGAGACAGACTGTTCCTGCTGGATGGACTGACTATGCCTCTACCCCCAATCTCTGGGCCTGGGGTCTGAGCCTTCAAGCGCTGGCTTTCACACATGGGGTGAAGTGAGGGACCTTCCTTGCCCAGCCCCCAGATGCCAGATACCCTTCCTCCAGGGCTCTGCTTGTTTGATAGGTGTGACTTCCCTTTCTGTTTGGGACACTGGGTTCATGGTAGCCTGTGCCCTGTGGCTCTGCTAGGGTGCTCCAGGGGACCTTAGGTCACACACAGGACCAATCTTCTGCCTTAGTGACCTCTTCTTCATCTTCATCTTCATCTTCATCTTCATCTTCATCTTCATCTTCATCTTCATCTTCATCTTCATCTTCTTTGTCCTCCTCCTCCTCCTCCTCCTCCTTCTCTTCTTCCTTCTTCTTGACTAGGTTTTGCTATGTTGCCCGGGGTAGTCCCGATCCCACGGACTCAAGCAATCCCCAGGTTCAGCCTCCCAGGTACCTGGGATTACAGGCGCCCACCACTGTGCCCCGCTGCTTTTTTTTTTTTTAGGTCTCACTGTGTTGCCCAGGGTAGTTCTTGAATCCGAGAACTCAAGCGATCCCTGTCCTCTTCCCTCCTAGCGCTTGGATTATAGGCGCACACCACCATGCCTGGCTTGAACCCCCTTCTTCATTCACAGGTTGCTTGCTTCTTTCTCTATTACCTTTTTCCAAAACAGATAATTAAAACAAGCCAAATACCTGATACTATCACTTGTGCTATTTGGGCATGGAATTGTTTATTCCTGGCTTGAGTTTTACATGTTGGTGAAGCTCCTTGTCTGTGGTCAGCAGGGTGATGGATTGTGATGTCCCAAAGCTTTGCACATGTTCCTGCTGCCTGTGACAGCACTGTGCAGTGTATTATTCTCTTAGCTTCAAGATACTGTTTAGATGTCTTTTCCCTCCACTGGGCCTTCCCTTCCCAACGCTCCCCATGGGAGAGGTGCCTTTCTTGTGTCACCCCATTTCACCTCATGCTGTAGCCGCGGAGAGGAGTATGTCCGTCTCCAGCCCACAGCCTAGTGAGTAACTGACTCTTGCAACACCCTGGTCACTGTGCCCCATCGCAGAGCCTCGTGGGCGGAGGAAGCACTTAGTGGTTTGTTGGTCTCAAGAGACCTAAAAGGTATTCACATTACACTCAAACTTTACCTGTATCTTGGTTGGGTGTAGGATTCTAAGCTAGGAGTCTTTTTGTGTGTGTGCAAAATTGTTTAATTTTCTTTTAAATTCTAGGGTTACTTTTGAGCAGTCTACAGCTGTGCTGATTTTAATCCTCTGTAGGTGACATGATTTTTCCTATCTGGAGTCTCTAGTGTCCACTGTAGAAATCTTTTTGACAAGAGCTCTGAAACTGTACAAGTGATGTGGCTTTCCTCTGTGTGCTCCAGAGACTTCTCATCTTGAGACACGTTATTTACTTCTGGGAAATTTTCTTCAATACCTTTGTTGATTCGCTCCCACCATTTTCTCTCTTCTGCAGTTAGAATCCAGGTATTGAATCTCCTGGACTGGTTCTTTAATTTGATTATCTTTCTTCTATCTCTCTCTCCTTTTTAAGAGACTTCAGCTTTATTTTCTAGCCTCCTATGAATATTTCCATGTTATCAAAATTTTGATTTCTAAGCATTCTTATTTTTGTGCTTCTTGAGCATACTTTTAAAAATACAGTTCTGGTTTGGTTTCATGGGTGTAGTGTCGCCTCAGTTTTCTAAAGTGACCAACATGTGTGTGTATGTTTGTGTTTTCTCCTGTGTTTCCTGTGACAGACTTTCTTACTGAGTGGTCCACTGGCATTTGAATGGGTTGATAAATGGTGTATGTGAGGAAGAGATGGGCACGCTTGTACGTTCAGGTCTCAGGTAGGTGACTGTTGGCATGTTTCCTGTAGAAACCTAGTAAGTAATATCTTAACTATTTTCTCTTGAGCAGTTAAGATTCCTAGAGAAGAATCTTCTTATCTACCTGGAAGGTCTGAGGTGGACCCCCTCTGCTCAGGACCCTAATGGAGAAGCAGGCAGAGGACCTCAGCCTTCTGCACTTAACCTGGACTTTCAGAAAGGGGCCCTGCATCTCCCTGTGCTCAGTTTCCCCAGACCGCCTACTTTACCCACCCCAAAGAATAATTCCTGCACTAGAGGAGGGATCAGATGTGGTGCACTTTCTAGGCAGACTTTGAATCATGTCTTCCATGTAGCCCCTCCTGGTTCTATGGGCCATTGAAGCTTTTGGGGGCCTGGGGTGCTGATGCTTTAGGATTCTACCTTCTTAGTTTTCTTAAGCCTACTTAGCACTGGTCCTACTCTCCAGTCTCTAAAACTGTGTTTTGTCATCTCCCCTTCTGCTGACTTTGAAATTGTGTGCTTATGCCTTTAAATGTTGCTTTACTTTCTTTTAGGGAGCAATGGGGGGAAGGGGTAAATGCACACGTAGCCTCTCAGCCCAAACTCATTGCTGCATATCGTTGACCTCATTTGTTTACCAGACCAGTGGGTGTGTTTTCTCAGCCTTTGTGGGAAAGGAAAGAAAGATCATTTTATTATGCCCAGTTGTGGCAGAATCCCAGCAACTAGAACCATGCCAGGTACACAGAGATCCTCAAGAATCGCTGGAATGAGTGAATGAACAAGTGAATGAATTACAAAGGGATCGGAGACAGAAGCACAGTTCCCCCTGGTTCAAGCCCTGTTCTGATATACAAACCACTTAATGTAACAGCTCAACTGTTAAATATAAAACTGCTTAACATAGTTTTTGGCTTGTGGTGGGGCCACTGTTAACTTCCTGCTCATCTTGACTTACTCTCTCCGCCTGTGGAGGCCTTACTTCTTTAATTGTTGAAGAGGAATGAAATGATCACCTCTAGTTTAGAATGGACATGTTAGCATCGACAGAACCTGCTGCCTTTATGGCCTTTTTCAGGTTGCTGCTGCCTCACACCAGTTTCCTGCTCTGCAGAACAAGTGGTAGGACCGGATGCAGCTAAGGTTTCATCCAGGTGCCAGTCCTGTGAGCCTCCCATTGTCCTCTGGTTTGTGTTACAATAGTCATGCCTCTCGGGGATAGGACTGTGCACGCATCCTCTTTTAGTACTGGCCTAGAATGACTTTCATCTCCTCTCTGCTCATTTGAGTCCTTCAGGACAGCCTGAGTTCTGCATCTTCCACGAACACAGCCCTGCTGCCCCAGGATATGCCCGCTCCTCCTTGTCACCTGCTCCAGTCTGTGAAGTGGGTAGAGAGGGAGGTGCTCAGGCCTCCAAGCCCCATGACCCTAGTGAGTCATCATTCTGTTGCTTACTTGCTGTGTGACCTTGGGCAGAGACCCAGTTTCTCTGCTTGTTTCCCTATCTGTCCAAAGGGACTGAAGTTATTGCATGGGGCTTATATGAGAATTAAAAATTTTTTTTAAGGGAGTCATAAATAACTTGCCCCCAGTGACAGAATCAAGAATATTCATCCTTTAGATTTCCTTTAAGTGTTCTGTTTGCATTAATTCTGCAAATATATGTGTATTTATTTGTTTTTATAGTTTTATTGTGAAATAATTGACACGTTTCTGTATAAGTTTAAGGCCAGTGGCCTGACGGTTTGGCTGACATTTTGTGAAATGATGACCACATTAGGTTCAGCAAGTACCTGTCTCTGTTCATGTTGATGCAGTAAACAGAAAAGAAAGAAAAGGGAATAAGGAAAAATATTTTCTCCTTGAGATGAGAAATCTTAGGGTTTACTCTGGAAAACTTCCCTCCATGTCACATGGCAGGGTAAGCTGTGTCGTCAGTACAGGACAGCCCTAGAACACATTTAACTCATTATTAAATGTGAAATTGATCTTAGTGCTGAGGTTCCAGCAGTGAGAGAGCAAAGTCCCTGCCCACATTAGGCTTATATTCTAGCATCAGAGATGCCCAATGAATAACTATGTGCATATTGGGTAGCCTTGGTGTGAGCAAGGCTAACTTAAACAAGGTAAGGGTATAGGGCATGTCGGAGTCCTCTCCTCTGTACTGCCTTCTTGGTAACTTTCTCTTTGATCTTCACCTACCACCTGCTTCTGCTCCTCAGGGCTTTTTCTTTTTTTATTTATTAATTAATTTAATTTTTAAAATTGATTGCACACACATATATTGCATCATTGTATGCCCTGAGGCACCTTGTCACCCATGAACTGTCATCTTAATCTCTTGTGCTCATCCCTCCTCCCATTTCACACTTTCTCCCCTCCCTTGCTCTATGCTTTCTGCTCTCAGTTAGTTTTGACTTTTTCTTGTCCTTCTGTTTGTTTGTTTACCCTACTTGCTGCATATAGGTGAGATCATCCAATATTTCTCTTTTTCTTTCTGGCTTATTTCTGCTAGCATGATTCCTCCTAGGTTTATCCATGTTGCTGCAAATGATGTTTGTCTTTATTGATTGCTGAATAATATTTCATTGTAAACATATGGTCAAAAAATGGGGAGGAGAGCTAACAGACACTTCCCCAAAGAAGAAATACAAATGGCCAATAGGCACGTGAAAAAAGATGCTCAACATCACTTATTATCAGGGAAACGTAAATCAAAACCACAATGAGATACCACCTCATACCAGTAAGGATGGCCCATATAAAAAAAAAAAATGGGCAACAGCAAATGGTTGCATGAATGTAGAGAGAAAGGAACACTCTTACACTGCTGGTAGGAATGCAAACTGGTTCAGCCACCATGGAAAGCTGTGTGGAGGACCCTTGAACTACTGAAAATGGAGTTACCATTTGATCCAGCAATTTTACTTCTGGGAATCTACCCAAAGGACATCAAAACCCT
>PVHY01027280.1:0-16377 GCA_004024945.1 Uropsilus gracilis
CGGGGCTTTCCCACTTCACTAACATTTGTTAACTATCCTGATCTTTTGTGCTCTTCACCTCCCCTGCCTTCTTCCCCCTCCTCCTCTCTCACTCCATGGTTCAGTCCCATTGGTTGTTTTCATTTTTTATTTGTTTGTTTGATTTTCCCTATATCCCTCATATAAGTGAGCAATTTTTCCCTTTTGAGTAACACTAAAAATTTATAATAATAAAGCTGGGTATGGTGCCTGTAGTCCAAGCACTGGGAGGCAAGAGGCTGGGGATCACTTGAGTTCGTGGGTTCTAGGTTACCCTGAGCAATATAGAAAGACCTGGTCTTGAAAAAATAGCCTGGCACAGTGGCAAGCATCTGTAATCCCAGCTACCTGGGAGGCTGAAGTGAGGGATCACTTGATTCCATGGAATCGGGACTACCCCAGGCAAAATAGAGACCTACTCTCAAAAAAAAAAATATTACTTCTTTTTATGCTTAATTGACAAAATTTTGCTAACTGAAATATACAAACTCTCCTTTTTCTTTGGTATTCCACAAAATTCTGTGAAAGTATCAAATATTTTTGCTTTTAAGCACTAACCAAGGTCTATGAATACCCCTTGAGTTCCTTGGTTCCTTTCTATTAGGAAGATACACCGAATTGGCTGTACTCTTGGAGATGTTTAATGGAGAGGAGGATCAAGTTTTAGCACATGAGAAAACATGGCAGATGGGATAGCACATCTACACTTTTCAAAAAAAGATCTAAAGTTTGAAGGTTATGAGCTCATATGGTTATTTCCAGGTTAGCTCCAACTTTATTATTATGTCTTTCTTAAAATTATGTCTTCAATTTTTCCTTTTTTTAAAAATATCTCCCCTTAATTTTCCCTTTTATTAACTACCAGCTCTTTAGTGCTTTCTTTGTGTGTATATCTACTACTATTCCTACTACATTTGTAACACACAGATAAGGCATTTGCAGTTTAAATTTAGGAGTAATAGATACTTATGAACTAACCTTTTCTACAAACTGAATGTAATAATATGCAATTTCTAGTATTTCACAACTTTTAAAATGTAATTAATTTTTAAAATTTAAAATCAAACATATTAAAACATGTTTTTGAGTTAGTGAGTTACATTATGGATAATAAAAACTTTAGAAGGCAATTGATCACACAAAATCCTTATCTCTTCACTGTCACTGAATGTCAAATAAAACACAAAATCTGTAATCTATGATAAATGTGACAGTCAATAAATATATAATCATTAAAAATTGCCTAGATCAAAGATTGGGAAAAATAAATCTTGGTGAGGGTTTAGAGGAAAAGGAAAACATAATCATTATTGGTGGGAATGCAAATTAATACAGGCAGTTATACAATGGTTTGTGATTCTCTAAAGAACTAAAACCAGAAATATAATATGATCTAATATGCCTCCTTAGTACTTACACAAGAATGTGAAAACATCAGTACAAAAAAACCTATGCTTCCCTATGTTCATGGCAGCACCATTAACAATAGTCAAACGGAATCAACAGACAACTGGATAAGGAAATAGTGGTATATGTACTCATTGTGACACTACTCAGCTATTAAAAGGAGTGAAACAATGACAAAATGAATGCTTCTTGAGGTGATTATACTAAGTGATATAAACCAGAAAGTAAAAGACTAGTTACACTATAGTTCCACTCATTTGTGGACTAAATATAACCAAAAAAAATTAACTGACAAAACATAAAAATTACTTTTAGATTCTATAAAAAATATAGTTGTTACCAAAAGGAGGACAGGTAGAGGAAGGGATCAGGACAGGAAGGGGAATAATGTGACAGTTTATTGGCACTGGACTTTAATTGGGGGTGAGGGTAGCATGTGTACATGTAGAGGTATGAACTTACACTCTTAAAGTCATGTAGTCTAATTGAGCAGATACATAGCTAGGCTTTTTGTTTTGCATACTGAGTGGAAAATATTAGATATTTCTTATCAGAGGAAAAGCATAACATTTTACAGTATGTCATCTAAATATTTCACAGAGAATATCTAACTGAAAATGTGTAGGTCTAAGGACATTGAAAAATTGCTTTCTCTCTATAAAGATTCCGCCGGGCACGGTGGCTCGTGCTTGTAAGCTTCAGCCTATGAAGCGGCCGGGGCTTAGGGATCGCGGTTCGAGTCCCGCCTGGGGCCCGTAGCGAGACCTAGTTCCAAAAAAAATAGCTGGGCGTGGTGGTGCGCGCCTGTCATCCCAGCTACCTGGGAAGCTGGAGGCTGGGGATTGCTTGAGTCTGTGGTACCCCGGGCAACGAGAGCCTGCGGTTCCACAGACAAAAATAGCGAGACCTAGTCTCAAAAAAAAAAAAAAAAAAAAAAAGATTCCTTGCCCATCTATCCATTTAATCAAGGTCAGTCAACAAGACAATTATACAGTAAAAATACAAAACATTCCACTTTATAAATATATGCTTTCTGATTCCACACTGATATAGCTGTCAAAGAGAAAACAAGTTAGACTTCATAGAATGCTATTCCAGATGACAACACTAAAAAGTGGCTACTCTGAGAACATGGGAGGAATTTAAAAGATATTACAAAATTATATCAGAATTATAAAAGGCTTAATTTACAAATTTTGTTCTTCCTCTCTGGCATGTTTAGCCTGGGTCTCTTAACACATTTTATGATTCTGAATCAGCTAAGTGGCATCCTTAAATGAAGTGGGAGGAATCTTTATAATTCTCTAGTAAGTGCATCATAGTGAATTCTATTCATATTTTTGAGCTGAGATACATATAAAGAAATAAATTGCATGTTTTAAATAAATGTTTGAATTGCTATAATATTTTATATCCAATGCTGAGTGTACATAAACCATCAAGTAATTGGTAATAACTTAAAATTTAAATGTAGCTAATAAATGCATATATGTAAATTCTATAGTAGGTAAAATGAACTACAAAGGATGACTTTCACCTTAGAGGAAAAATAAGATAGTATATGTGAATTGTGCTTAAGGTAATAAAAAAGAGTTCTAGCCCATAGTTCCAGCCATTTACTAACTAGCTGCTGTAAACTCAAATCAGAGGACAGGAAAGAGTCTAATGTGGGAGTTCCATAATGGACTCCAAAAGCTATCTAACTAGAATCAATTCTGCTTTTGCACTTAATAACTGTGACATGAATAATTATGTGACTATCTTCAAGCTTCCATCTCCTCACCATAAAACAGGAATAATAGCTCACAGGAATAATAATAATAAACTTACCCATTATAAGTGTCTGCCATGTCTATGTTAGACTTAATTTTAGGCTCCTTTAGAAAAAGTACAAAGGGAGAAATTCCATGACAGTCAGAGAGACCAACTGCCATTTGACTTTATTTTACCACACTCAGTTAACAATTCATTTCAGATTTCAGTTCAGTCTTTTTTTTTTTTTTTTTTTTTTTTTTTTTTTTTTTTTTTTTTTTTTTTTTTTTTTTTTTTTTTGAGACTAGTTCTTGCTATTTTTGCATAAGGAACCGCAGGCTCACATTGCTATTTTTGCACGAGGAACCGCAGGCTCACGTTGCCTGGGGTACCATAGACTCAAGCAATCCCCAGCCTCAGCTTCCCAGGTAGCTGGGATTACAGGTACGCACCACCATGCCCAGCTATTTTTTTTGGAACTAGGTCTCGTGTGTTGGCCAGGGTGGGACTCAAACGGCGATCCCCGGTCCCCACTGCGGCTTCCTAGGCCGCAGCTTACCGGCACGCACCACGTGCATGGCTAATTTTAGTCTATTTTTGATGACAAAAACCTTCATTTCTTTGGGTAGATCTAGGTAGAGTGCATTTGAGAAGTTGGATATAGTAATCTTTTGCTTGTTAATAGTGCCTGTTTTAAAAAGAGGATTTTTTTCTTGGATTAGTTATTTGTTTGTTTGCTTGTTAATTACTTATTTATATAGTTGTTGAGCCCCTTGGGTACAACCCCCCCTTCCCCGTGACCCTCCTCTGGTCACTCTAACTCCTCTCTTGCTGCTGTTTCTTCTTTCATGTTTTAGTTCATTCGTTTTTTTCTTTTCTGAAGCATTGTCCTTTTCCTGGGCAAGAATCTGCATTTCTGGGGCCAGTTAGACCATGCTGCTTAGATTTCCATTCTTGACTTTGTGAGTGCATTCAGTCCATCTCCTTTGGAGCTTATCAGTGCTTCATCCTTCTTGCTGGTTTTCTCCTCCATTTCTGGGCTCTGGCTTAGGGAGGGAGTTTCCCAGCCCTTGTTGGTATGTAAGTTTCTCACTGGAGACAGACATCAGCAGATGGTTAGTCCTGCTTGTCTCATCTCTCGGTTTGCGTTTTCCAGCTCTGCCTTGGGTCCTCTGGCACATTTCTGTGGCCTTTCTTTCCCTGTGGAGAGGAAGGGTAACTTGCTCTCACTGCAGGCCTCTCTGAGTCATGATTTTGGCTCCCAGCCCCTAGCAACTTTTGATAAGTCCTCAGTACAGCTGGTCACACAATCCTTTATCCAGTGGTTTCCTCCATGCTCTTCATGGGTCCTACCCAGTAGATGGGCCAGTCAGGGCTTTTATGGTTCCACAGCTTCCTCTGTGTTTAAAGCTGGCTTATTAATGTTTTTCTTTTTCTTTATAGATATTCTTTTGTTTGTTTATTAATCATTTTATTATTTATATTTATTAATCATTTTATTTTATTATATATATATATATATAATAGAGAGGTGATAGGTTGGAGGGCGAACCCCAGGGAATGTAATGTTGTTATGTGTATATGTATATATATATATACACACACACACATATGTATGTCTATATACATATGTACATATGTGTATATATATATATATATATATATATATATATATATATATAAAACAACATTACATTCCCTGGAGTTCTCCCTCCAACCTATCACCTGAAAGCCTTCATCTCAATCTTCCTGTGCTCCTCCCTTCCCCATCTTTCCCTCCTCCACTGCCCCACCCTCTCCCCAACAGCCTGCCCCTGCTCTGCTGTCAGCTGACCCTGAATTTTTCCTGGTCTTTCCTACATCCAACCTATAGGTGAGAACTTATAGTTTCTGTCCTTATCTTTCTGACTTATTTCTGCTAATATGATTCCCCTTGGGTCCATCCATACTATCACAAATACTTCATATTTGTTGATTTTGATTGCAGAATAATATTCCATTGTGTGACTATACCACACCTTTTTCAACCATTTGTCCATTCTGGGGCATTTGGGTTGTTTCTATATCCTGGCAATTGTAAATAGTTCTGCAATAAACATACAAGTACAGGTGTCCTTTTGAATTAGTGTTTTTGTACCCTTTGGGTAGATTCCCAGTAGTGGGACTACTGAGTCGAATGGTAGTTACATTTTCAGTAGTTTGAGGATCCTCTACACAGCTTTCCGAAGTGGCTGGACTAGTTTGCACTCCTACCAGCAGTGTAAGAATATTCTCTCCACATCCACTCCATCACTTCTTGTTGCCCGATTTTTTGATATGGGCCATTCTTACCTGTGAAGATGGTATTTCAGTGTGGTTTAAATTTGCATTTCCCTAATTATTAGTGATGTTCAGCATTTTTTCATATGCCTATTGGCTGTTCGTATTTACTCTGTGGAGATGAGCCTTTTTAGTTCTCCCCATTTTTTGTTTAGACTTTTGCTTTGTTTTTGTTAAGTTGTGTAAGTTCTTTGTGTATCTTTGTTATCAGACCCTTATCACTTACATGAAGGGGAAAAGATTTCTCTCATTTGACTGGGTTTGTTTTTGTTTTGGTTACCTTTTCTTTTGCTGTACAGAAATTTTTAGTTTGATGTAGTCCCAGTTGTTAGTTTTTCTTCTTCTCTCTTTTTTTTTTTTTTTTTTGCCATCCCTGAAGGGGGTTTCTGAAGTGTAAGTCTTGGAGAGTTTTGCCTCAACTTTCCTCTATGTATTTTATGATTTCAGGTCTTACACCCAGGTCTTTTATTAATTTTGAATTATTTTTGTGCATGATTTGAGAGAGTTGTATTCATTCGTTTTTTTTTTTTTTTACATACAGTGGTCCAGTTTTCCCAGCACCATTTATTTAAGAGGCTATTCTTGTTCCAATGTATGTTTTTTGTCCCTTTGTCAAAAATTAGTTGACCAAATGTGTAGGTTTATTTCTGGGCACTCAATTCTGTTCCATTGGTTTGTCTGTTTTTGTTCCAATGCCATGCTGCTTTAAGTATTATGACTATGCGGTATAATCTGAAACCTGGGATTGCTATACCTCTGTTCTATCTTCTTTTGGTCAGGAGGGTTTTGGATATTCGGGGTCTTCTGTTGTTCCATATGAATTTCAGTAATATTTGTTCTATCTCTTTAAAGAATGTCATTGGAATTTTTATTGGAATTGCATTGAATCTATAGATTGCTTTTGGTAAGATGGCCATTTTGATAATGTGAATTCTTCCAATCCATGAGCAGGTGATATCTTTCCATTTTTTTAATATCATCTTCTGTTTCTTTTATAAATGTTTTATCTATATATAATAAATGTTTTCTTTGTATAGCTCTTTCATGTATTTTGTTAGTTTTATTTCAAGCATTTAATTTTCTTTGGTGCAATTGTAAATAGGGTAAGTTTTTTGATTTCTTCTTCTGATTGATTTTTTTGCATATAAGAATGCAGCTGATTTTTGTGTGTTGATTTTGTATCTGGTTACCTTACTGAACTGGTTTATTATTTCAATTAGCTTTTTTATGTTTTTTTTTGGGGGGGGATTCTCTACATAAAGTATCATATCATCTGCATGTAATGATAGCTTTATTTCTTTTTTCCCTATTTGTATCCATTTTATGTCTTTCTCTTATCTTATTGTCCTAAATAGAACTTCTAGTATTATGTTGAAAAGTAGTGGTAAGAGAGGGCATCCTTGCCTGGTTCCAGATCTTAATTGAAATAATTTCAGTTTTTCCTATTAAGAATGTTTGCTTTGGGTTTGTCATAGATTCCATTTATTATGCTGAGGTATATTCCTTTTTCTGATTTTCTTCAAGGGCTTTTGTCATGAATGAATGCCAAATTTTATTGAATGCTTTTCTGCCTTAATTAGTATGATCATATGGCTTTTGTTTTTTTCCTTGTTGATGTTGATTGATTTTTGGATGTTGAACCATCCCTGTGCCCTTGGGATGAATCCCACTTGGACATGGTGAATACTCCCTTTTATGCATTGTTGGATTTTATTTGACAGGATTTTGTTTAGCATTTTTGCATCTTTGTTCATTAGGAGATTGGCCTATAGTTTTCTTTCTTTTTGCTCTGTTTGGTTTTGGTATTAGTGTAATGTTTGCTTCATATAATATAGTTGGTAGTTTCCTTCTTTCTCAATTTTTGGAAGAGTTTTAGTAATACAGGTTTTATTTCATTCTTGAATGTTTGGTAGCATTCATTTGTGGTCCTGGACTTCCGTTTTTAGGTAGAATTCTGATGACTTTCAGTTTTGCCACTTTTGACTGGCCTGTTTAAGTCCTCTATTTCATCTTTGTTCAATTTGGGGTGGTTGTATCATGCTAAAAGTTTGTCCATCTCATCTCTAGCTATCTTTTGGATTTCTGCTGTGTCTGTTTTTCATTTATGATTTTGTTTATTTGTGTTTTCTCCCTTCTTTTCTTTGTGAGCTTTGCTAGGGGTTTATCAATTTTATTTATTTATTTAAGAACTAGTTTTTGGTTTTGTTTATCTTCTGGATTATCCTTTTGGTTTCTATTTCATTTATTTCTGCTTTAATTTTAACTGATTCCTGTCTTCTGCTTGGTTTTAGATTTTTTTTGTTACTCTTTTTCTAGTTGGGAGATTAAATCTTTTCCATTGGTTTGTTTCCCACTTTTTGATATTGGCTTCAATTGCTAAGAACTTGCCTCTCTGAGTATTGCTTTTGCTGAGTCCCATACATTTTGGAATGTTGTGTCATTTTATCATCTGTTTCTGTGTAAGTTTTCATTTCTTCATTGATTTCCTCATTTACTCAATGGTCTTCCAGTTGCCTGTTTTTCAGTCTCCATGTTGTATACATTCTCCTTACTTTCTTTTCATTGTTAGTTTCTAGCTTGATAACTTTATGATCAGAGAAAATATCTGGAATTATTTTAATCTTTGTGTATGCCTTGTGGCCTAATACATGGTCAATTTTGAAGAATGATTCGTGTGTGTTTGAAGAAAAGTGTATTCTTTTCCTTGGAGGTGCAGTGCCCTATAGATATCTATTAGGTTCGTATGATATAGCTCTTCCTCTACAGCTTTTGTGTCTTTGTGTAATTTCTGTGTTGTTGATCTGTTGTTTGGTGAGAATGGAGGGTTAAATATTCCTACCACATATGTATTTTCACCAATGTTCATTTTCAGTTCTCCTATAGTTGTCTTGTGAATTTTGGTGCCCCCTTGTTTGGTGGATATATATTAATAATTGTAATGTCTTTCTGGTGAATTAATTTCTTTATCATTAGGTAGTGACCGTCCTTGTCTGTTGTCGCTTTTTAAAATTTGAAATCTGCTTTATCTGTATAAGAATGGCTATCCCTGCCTTCTTTTTGGTTCCATTTGCTTAGAGAATTGTTTTCTAGTCTTTTACTCTCAGTCTGTGCCTATCTTTAGAGTTCAAATGTGTTTCCCAGAGGCAGCAGAATGTTGAGTTCTGTTTTTTGATCTAGTCTGTTACTCCATGTCCTTTGATTGATCAGTTTAGACCATTAACATTTACATTAAGTATTAACACTTGAGATTCTGAAGTTGATTTTTTGGTGGCTATTCTGAAGTTCTGATCTGCTTCCTTGTTTTGTTCTTCCTGTTTCGTCTTCTGTTGGTTTTGATCTTAAGCCTTCTTGTAAGATTTCTTGGAGTGGGGGTTTAGAGGTAGTGAATTTCTGGAGATTTTGATTGTCTTAAATGTTTTAATTTTTCATTCATAAAGGAAGAAGTGCTTTGCAGGGTAGAGTATTCTTGGTTGGCACTTTTTATCTTGGAGTTTTTTGAAAATGTGTCTCCAAGAGCTCCTTGCTTGGAGGGTCTCTTTAGAGAAATCTGAATTCAACATAGTAGGTTTTCCTTTATATGACATCTTTTTCCTTTCTTATCAGTTTCATTTTCTTCCCTTATCTGAACACTTGGAAAGGATAAGTTTTACCTTATATTGGACTCTTTTCCAAGAGTGTTTTGCTATAGTTTTTCTCTCATTGATGTAGGTTGGTGTCCTTTTAGCTTCTGTATGTCTATTTTCACCTCTTTTTCATGTTTGGGAAGTTCTCCATTATTTCCTTAAATAATCTTTCATTTGCCATGTCTCTTTTCCTTCTGGGATTTCTATTACTCTTGTTTCCTCTCTTTAAGGAATCTATTAGATCTCGGAGCTTTTCTTCTTTTTACTTTGTGTTTCTCTTTTTCTTTCCTTGTCTTCTCTATGTCAGTATTTTCAAGGCTACAGATTCATTCTTCTATTTTACCTAATATGTTTTCATGGCTTTTTTCTTTCTTTTCTTTCTTTTTTA
Source organism: Uropsilus gracilis (assembly GCA_004024945.1). Lineage (NCBI taxonomy): Eukaryota > Metazoa > Chordata > Mammalia > Eulipotyphla > Talpidae > Uropsilus > Uropsilus gracilis. The sequence continues at coordinate 9,508 of PVHY01027280.1, forward strand.
TGGAGCTCTTCTTTTGTTCCTCCTATACCCGGGTCTCTTCCTGTTTCTTTTTTAGGGATTCAATATTATTCTTCAGTTTATCAATTATTTTATTCTTATTGATGATTTCTCTTTTATATTTTTCTACTTCTCTAAATTTATTGAGTGCTTGTGCTATTTTCTTTTTTTTTTATATTTTTCTACTTATTCCCATAGTTCTGTGAGTCATGCTGAGTTTGAACTCTTTGTCTGACAGATAAGGTATTTCTTCAATGCCATCCTTGTTGGTTTCTGGAGGTTCTCTTTCCTTTGGTGATATATTGTTTCACATAGGGTTGCTTAATTATTTGCACTTTTCTTTCTTCCTATGTTTTACTTTCAGGCTTGGTCTACATATTGAGCAACTATGGCTCTAGTACTGGTTGGCATGTAATTAGAGTCCTCTATCAGGTTGTGCTTAATTCTGCCTATGCTGCTGTGGTGACTACTTTCTTTGCTCTTATTGGCTGTTTTGGGGAACCAATTCTTTTGCAATCAGATAAGATGATGGGTAGATGACATTTCTGCTGCAGAATCTGCCTTCCTCTGCCTTGGGAATTCTCTCCCTTAGGCTGATTGGGGCTAACTTGCTCTTCTGTTTTTCTGTGTTTCCCTATGAGTGCCTTGGTAGTAAAATGGGTTTATTAATCTCCCCACCCTCTTTTATTTTTATTTATTTCGTACTTTGCTTTGAATTGGTTTTTGTGGTAGTACCATTTCTTTGGAGTCAAAGATGATAAGGGGCAGGTGTGGTTTTTTTTTAACCCTCTCTTCCTTAGGTTTCTTTAGTCTAGGCTGCTTTTCCCAACTTCCTATTCTTGTGCTGTAGCAGCTGTTGGTTCCATTGTCTGTTCTGGTGCTGCTAATGTAGCTCTGGTGCACAAGATGTTTCCAGAAGAACCTGACTCAGTGTGCTTTACACTCTGAGTTCTGCTGGCCTGAATGTGGCTGCCCATTAGTGTTTTTCTTATTCCTGGTGAGGACTGGCTGCGTGGGAGACCAGAGGGGATTTGCCACTCACTCCCCTATTCCTGTGAGCCCACACTCTGTCAGGAGTTGGAATCTATGTGGGACAACCCCCAACCTCCCAACATTGGGTCCACTGGGGCGGGGGGGGCAGCACAGCATCGACCCTCACCCCAGAAGGGGCCAACCCATGTGCAATTCCCAGAGAGGAGCACAGTCTGCCACCAGATTGGGGAAGCTGACCTATTTGAGGCAGTCTATAAACCACCCAGGTTGCTCTTACCTGGGCAGGGATCCCCCTTGGGGAAGCTCTCAGTGTTGGGTAACACTGTAGGGCAGTGCAGCCGGAAGTCCTACCCCAGAAGTGACTGGCCCACATGCAGTTCCTGGAGAGGAGTGTGGTCTGCCTGAGAGGACGTATTCTTATCCTTACACAACACCTTACATGTCTGAAAATGGTTATTGACTAAGGCTAGGACAATTAATTCTCAAACTTTCTTGTTAGAAATACCACCGGGTTCTGACATTGGACCCATTAACTCCATTTTAAGGTGACATAGAAAGCTGGCTCCCATGTCTTTTCTTGTATGACCACATACCACCACCCATTTAACTAATGGCAAGTTAAATTAATCCTCATCAAATTTCCCTTCTGGATTCTCTCATTGCACTAAGATTATTAACTCATCGTTTTTGCATATATTATCTCTCAAAATACAACTGAAAGTTTCCCAGTCTGAAGGACATTTAACTTACTTTCTCAGTTCTTTGAACTGAGCTCAAAAAATATTTAGGGAAAGACTGATAAGGAAGAGAGAAATCAGCATCACTCCTGTCATTACACTGTAAAATGTTATTCTTCCTATGGAGGTTGATGCAGTAATGAGGCATTTACTCACCAATAGGTGGCAGTGGTGATTAAATTTCTGAAAAGATTATTAAAATAGGAAAATAGCAAATTGTCTGAAATGAATTTTCTTTCCTACAATGCATTTACCAACCACTGAAGACTTCCCCATCTTTCTTAACACTGTCTGTCACTGTCTTATGTAATTGCTGCCTGAACAGTGATTGTAGTCACTTCTTTAACTAGGCTTCCCAGTTTCAATTCTCCAAGCTTCTGTAATTTCTATCAAATCATGTTCCTAAACAATCAACTTGCTTGTGTCAAACCATCAGCCCCTTACTCAAATCACAAAGGCCTCCCATGGCTTACAGTGCCAAGTCTAAACAATCAACCTGCTTTCCTTTCCCTGGTCTCCAATAGTTATCTTTTGACACTGTAATTTTTACTTACTTTATTATTCAGTTACACTAAGCTTTCCAGTTATTCTTCCAAGAAAGTCTGTTACTCTTCTGGGACTACTATGTTTTGAAATTATATATATGTATATGTATACATATATATGTACGTACATATACATTTATATGTATGTATATATATTTATATGTATTCATATATAACATATATTAATGTTTACATATATCAGCAATAAGTATATATAATATAGTATGATATATAATCACATATCCTATAATCCTTTTATATATTTAAATTTCATATATGGTTATAGACCCAATATTTCCACTCATTCTCTGAAGCTTGCTTAGCTAACGTTGATCTCTCCATTTCTTATTTTCAAAGCACTTTGTTCCCTGAAGTCTTTATACCTGACTAGGGTTGTTAATGAAATGAGATGAAAAGTATGTGACCTCTTTCAAAGCACTGTGGCCTGAAAGAGAAAGAGATTTGTTCTCATGAGGGAGCAGTGTGTATGGAGAGTGAAGGAGAAGAAGAAGGAGGGGGAAGGAGCAGGAGGAGGAGGAGAAAGATGAGTTGAGGGGAGAGAGAGAGATAGACTAGCTGAAAAGCCTAAGTTGGCATATGTCCTAAAATAAAAGTTCTTATCAAAACTATCCCAAAGGAGCAAACTCAACTGAATGAAAAAAGGGTAGCTGAGAACACTAGACTTTCATGCACAAGGAAACAAACTTATACACAAATCTTATCCCTTTTTCAAATATTAACTCAAAATGGATGATATACAATGTAAACTATAAATTTCTAGAAGAATAGGTAGGAGAAAATTCATGCAAAATTGGATTTGGCAGTGAAGTTTAGATGTAACAACAAACGTGCTCTATGAAAGAAAAAAATAAGTAATTTAGACTTTATTAAAACTAAAACCTCTTCAAAATATACACTAAGAGATGAATGTCACTGTAGGATAAAGTGTTTGTAAAATACGTATCTGATAGGACCATATCAAATACAGAAAGGATTCTTAATACTCAAGTATGAAATAAACAACCCAGTTTAAAATGTACTAGAGATTTAGACAGGTACTTTAACTAAGAAAATAATCAAATGGAAAAGAATCATATGAAAAGGTATTTAACACCATCTGTTTTTAAGGAATTACAAAATGAAATGATTATATACTAACACAGTAGAGTGGCTAAGATTTAAAAGCAAAATGATACCCAGCAATATCAATTGCTGGGACACCAAGAATTCTCATTCATTACAGGTAGAAACACAAAATAGTAAGGCCACATTAAAATCACAAAAACTAATGATTATACAGTTATCACAATAGGTATTAATGTTCATAACACTTTTGATGAACTTTTAATGATTCCCAAAATAGGGTTGTGCTATCTCCAAGAGGGCTACTAGAAATAGTGAAACTGAAATCGGATTGGCCTGTTGACAGGGAGTTATTACTAGCATTTTGTGAATGAAATAGAGTATGGAATTAGATACTATTCTGTTTTTCAGATATATAAACTATCAGATCATGGAATAAAATTTTACTTGATTAGTTATAGGTTTTTATATATTGATATAATACTGTATTATTGCTATTCTCTACAGTAAAGTTCTCTGAAGTAGGTAGAACCTTGATATTACAAGTCAGTAACTTGATAAGCAAGTACCTCAATATGACTTAGAAGTGAAGCCCATTATTATCTTCTTTTTATTATCTTTATTATCTTCTTTTTATAGTATAAAAACAAGTAAACATCTTTTTAAACTGGAAAATATCTTAAATGGGAAATAATTCCTCACATTGATTCCCTGCTCTAATTAACTTTCAGATAGAGGTATTAGCTAATTATTTACATAAATTAAATGATTCCTCTTCTTGTCTACTAAAGAGAACACACATTTTTATTGTCATGAAGTATTTTGATTGATTTAAAATTTTAAATCTATAGTTTCTTTCAAGCTATATTCCAGATGTCATGAATATATTAGTCTTTCTTTGGAATCAATACTTTTTCCTTTCAGCTGTCCAGTGCTCTGGGGCATCTCCAGTTATCCCTACACATCCAGCTATGACCAGATTGAACTGCATTTCCTCCACAATTGACCCCTGCATCTCAGCCTCTCTTTTACAACTAAACAACAATATTACATCATGGACAGTTACCTAATAATACTTTCCTTCTATTTGTCCTTTATTACCTGCAATTTGTCTTTGGGAAGATAAAAAATATATATGTACATAGCTATAAAAATGATGTTCTCTGTCTCCTCAATCATATTACTGCTCTAAAAACTGTTGAGTGACAAAATAAAATGGCCAGTGATTTCACCAATAAAATGGGTTTATTCAGGGATATCAGAGTAACTACCAATGAGAAATGCAGGCTTCCTTGGACCACAGATAAATCAATAAAATCAATTGTAAGGATCTTGCTTTTACTGAGGAAAGGGTGCTGGTGGGTAAGACTGTTCTAAATAAAAATCTCTTGGAGAGAAAGAGTCTAGGTTCAGGGTGTTTCTGGTTTGATTAGGCCACAGCACTTCTTATTGATGGGTTGTTGCCAGCAGGATAAATCTTCCTCTAGGTTAGTAAAGCAGACTTAACAGTAAAGATATGTCACCCACATAATGCAGAGGAGAATATGCCAGGAGGTCATCATCTATATCAGTCTGATAAGCTGAGTTTCACTGGACATGGGGCTTTCATTATCAAAACCAATGGAGTACAAACAAACACATACACACACACACACACACACAAAATACTGCTGAGCATGTGGAGAAACTGTAACCCTTGTGTGTTGATGCAGGGTATTTAAAGTGGTGTAGCTGTTGGGAGAAATCTTTCCATGGTTCCTAAAAGAATGAAATAGAATTGCCATGTGATTCAGTCTCTCAACTTCCAATCATAAAGAATTGAAAGCAAGAATTCAAATATTTGTACATCCATGTTCTTAGCAGCATTATTCATCATAAGCAAAGGTGGAAACAATGCAATGCCCATCAACAGAAGAATGATATATATATATATATATCATATATATGATATATCTGCCTGTGATATGTATATCACTCCATTATATCTAAATATAAAGCATTTATATATAAATCATCCCATTATATTATATATATATCACATTATAAATAATACATATTACATATATATAATGGAATGCTTTAAAACCATAAAAAGGAGTGAATGAGGAGTAGAATAAAACTACCTGAAAGTTTTAAATTTTATTTATGAGGGAGATACTCTTTTATTATTTATCTTTTTATTTTGTGAACTTTAAAGAGCTATGACCCAAAGCAAAAAGTGAAACTACATTCACATATATTTTATTATAGCATATTGCTATAATTACTCCACTTTATCATTAGAATCTAGAAAAGTCCCTCATTCTATGTACAAAAACCAATTCAAAACAGATTAAAGACTTGAATGTAATACCTGAAATCATAAAATACATAGAGGAAAATTTGGACAAAACACTCTAAGACTTGTACCTCAGAAACCTCTTTTGGGACTCAACTACAAATGCTTTAAAAAAGTGAAAGAAAACAAACAGCTGGTGCTACATCAAATTAAAAAGCTTCTGTATAGCAAATGAAACAATAACCGAAAAAAAAAGCCCAACCATATGGGAAGAATTTTTTCTCTCCATACAAGTGATAAGGGCCTGCCTGATATCAAAAATCCACAGAGACCTCACACAACTTAGCAAAAACAAAGCAAAAATTCCAGTCACAACACAACAGGGGAAAAGAGCTAAAAAGATCCTTTACCAAAGAATAAATACAAATGACCAATAGGCATATAAAGAAATGCACAACATCACTAATGACCAGGGAAATGCAAATCAAAACCACAGTGAGATACCACCTTACACCAGTAAGAATGGCCATATCAAAAAAAAAAAATAGGTAACAAGTGCTGGCATGGATGTGGAGAAAAAGGAACACTTTTATACTGCTGGTGGGAATGCATACTGGTCCAGTCACTGTGGAATCACCTGCACTCATAGTGCAGGACAATGGTAGCTACATACCAAATATAAAATCTTTTTACCTCTTCTCACTTGTACTACTGAAAATGAAACTACCATTTGATCCAATACTTCCACTACTGGAAATCTACACAAAGGACACCACAACACTAATTCAAAAAGATACCTGTACTAGAATGTTTATTGCAGCACTATTTACAATTACCAGGATATGGAAACAATAAAATTGCCCCAAAACAGATGAATCATTGAAAAAGCTGTGGTACATTTATAAATGGAATATTATTCATCAATCAAAAATGACAAAGATGAAGCATTTGTGAGAATATGAATGAACCTAGAAGGAATCATGTTAATGGAAATAGAAAAAGACAGAAACAAAATGACCACCTATACATGGAATATAGGGAAAACAAAGAAAAGGTCAAGAAAAAGTCAAAACAAGCTAACAACAGAACTAAAGCATACAGCTAGAGAGAAGAAGGGGGGAGAGAGAAATCAGGCAAGGTATGTTAAGGGTGATACAGTGGTGGGACTACACTGGGGAATACTAGGATGAGGATGTAAACAATAAAAATGAACATATATATATATGAACATATATAT
>PVHY01027281.1:0-16380 GCA_004024945.1 Uropsilus gracilis
GCCCTGCCACCCAGATATTGTCCTTGATCCTCTCAGTTCTCATGGCCGTTGCTGTCCACCTCTTACCTGGATGGCGGCTCCAAGGAGTCACACAGCTGCCCAGATGGGGACACCTGTGCCCCTTTGCAGAGGGGCTTCCAGCTGAGACCACCGTGGGAGACCGGAGCCTGGTGCCACACACCAGGAGGCCCTTCCTCCGCTCCCTGCTGCCTCTGGCGGCACTGACCACCCCCAGCATGATGGAGTCAGCACACGCAGGTGTGAGAACGGCGAGGAACCTTGGGGGCAGGTCTCCTCACGCCGCAGACGAGGACTTGCAGTTCCTGGCTTATCCAGACTCGGCCTTGCTGGGAGTGGACCCGTTTGCTAATATGCCCTGCGCTCTCGCCCCGCACTCCCAAGGTTCCATGGGGAGCCCAGCCCACCCCCCCTCCTCCCCGCCGAGCGACTGTGGGCATCCTTGCTACCACCTGGGGCCTGCTCAGCCTTGCTCCTGGCACACGAGGGCTGCGCTTTCCCCTGGCGGCGAGTTCTTGCTCCCCTGCTTCCAGGATGAGCTTCTCACGCTTGTGTGGGAAGCCTCCTCTCCAGCCTGTGCTCCAGCTCCTCCGTGGCTGCCGGTCACTTCCTGGCATGGGCCAGTCTCCAGTGCCGCCTCCAGGGCGCTCCATGCATAGCTGGTGAAGCTTCTCATTCGCTGAAGCCCCTTCCCAGCCGCTGGGTCCTCCTCCCTCGCCTTCTCTCACCTGCAGCATCCGCATGGATCACACGCTTCATGACACCCTCTCAGCCGCTGCGGCCCAGGATCACCCGATGCCGTGGTCACGCCCTCCTGAGAAACCCCAACTAGCCTGTCCAGGCCGCTGTGCCTGAGTGAGTCCTGGAGGGCGCGCCCCTGCTCCCTGCTCTTGTGACACCACCCCTGGTGGCAGCCGCCACTAAGTCCAGCTACGAAGTGGTGGATGCGTGATTCGCCCCATGGGGGCTCAGCTGGCTTGTGAGCTCTGCACTAAAGGTGCTGTGGAAATCTCAGAAGCCGGGTGTGGTGGTGTGTGCCTGTAATCCAAGCGCTGGGAGGCAAGAGGCTAGAGATTGATTGAGTTCATGCATTGAGACTACCCTGGGCAACATAGCAAGACCTGGTTTTCAAAAAAGCAGCTAGGTGTGGTGGCGGACACCTGTAATCCCAGCTACCTTGGAGGCTGAGGCTGGGGATTGCTTGAGTCCATGGGATTGGGACTACTCTGGGCAACATGGCGAGACCTAGTCTCAAAAAAAAAAAATTAGAAGATAGTCTTTTCAGACCAATGAACAAGATTGAGAGAGGAGGTTGAGTGACCAGAGGAGGGGTGTCAGGGGGAGAGGGGGGGCTTTTCCAAGACCATCAACAGCCATATAAAGATGCCTGATGTATGAAATCATAAAATAAAAAAAAATAAAAAAAGACACCAGCCGGGCGTGGTGGCATGTGCCTGTAATCCAAGCACTGGGAGGCCAGGGATCGTGTGAGTCTGCAGGTTCGCGACTTCCCCGGGCAACATAGCGAGACCTGGTCGCAAGGGAAAAAAAAGAAAAGAAACTGGCTTAGCGTTTCAACCCTGAACCCCCCGAATGTACGTCCTCGTCACTTTCTACTCTTGTGACGTAACTAGCCACAGTTTGGGGAACAGTTCTAGGATGCTTAGGACTCAGCATGAGACAGTTCTAGAATGCTTAGGACTCAGCATGAGACAGTTCTAGAATGCTTAGGACTCAGCATGAGACAGTTCTAGAACGCTTAGGACTCAGCATGAGACAGTTCTAGACCGCTTAGGACTCAGCATGAGACAGTTCTAGGACGCTTAGGACTCAGCATGAGAGACTGGGAAATCCTACTTCCCGCTCAGACTACCTTTCTGTGCTTCTTCCTCGCTCTCCGAAGGCGTGCCCACGGCTGTTTTCCTTAAGACATTTCCTGCGGGGGCGAAAGGGCCGAGGAGGGCTGGCCTGTTTGCCAGTGTGGGTTCTGAGGGGGGGGGGTAGGCAGGGAGAGCCCTGGGCCGCCAGGAGGATGGCCGAGATGAAGCGTGAGGCCAGGAAGGTGGAGAAGGGAGACCAGCTTAGACTCACCGTTGTTGGGGTCCCGAGTGAGGCTGCACCCGGAGGGTTCACCCAGTGGAAAAGCTGGCGTCGGAGAAGACCTCGTCTGAAGGCAGGAAGGCAAAGGCCTCGGGTGGCAGGGAGCCCAAGTCCTGGAGAGTGAAAAACAACATTTCAAGATGAAGAAAGGGGGAGAAAGGGCCGGAACGGATGGTTATAAAATACTCGTTTAATTTTATTTCAGTTTCCAGACTTGCCTGGAATAAGCTCCCAGATCCTCACCCCGTGACCAGGAGCCCAGGCTCTGGCTGGGAAGGCTCCGTTCTTGCCAGCAGTTCCTGCTTTGACTCTAGTTTCATGTTTCAGGAGTGACCTGGAATAAACCAAGATCTTTATCTGTCCGGGTCAGCCGCTGTTTACTTCATTAAGCTATTGGTCCGGAGGACAGGTGGGTCGACGATACCTCTAGGATTTAGGGGCTTAGGATCACACCTCCCCAGATGTCTGTCCCCCACACCGCACCCACCACCAAGCACCCATGATCTTCCACCACAATCTGTGGCACCCCATTCGACCCTTTCCTTCCCATCTCCCTCCTTGCCCCGGGGTTGGTTTCAGTCTGCAGACTAATTAGGAGGGTTTATTTTGGTTTGGTTGGTTCCTTTGCTTTTCAAGGGTTATTTATTGAGCCTTTACTACACGCCTGGCTTTGCTTTGGAAAACCAAAAGTCTTTTCGCGTGGGGGGTGTGCTCGTCAGGGTGCAGGGAGAGGGCCATTTGGCGCAACACCAGCTCATTTCAATATGGCGCCCTCAGAGTGGGCACGGGGCCTCTGGCTGTTTCTAGGGGGGCTTAGCCATGAGACTCTCCCATGTGGTGCTGAGGGCCACGAGACTCATGAAAATGTCTTCATCTAAACAACTCAGGTGAAAGAAATGAATATGAGCTTGGGTTTTGTCGCGATACCGATATAGTCACAAGATCACTGTCTTCTTACAGACAAGGGGCCGGGAATGGTGAAAATGCCTATGGCCAGGAGAACGATAATGAGTTATGTTCATTGCCTCAGGGTTTCTGCAGAAAGTACCACAGATGGGGTGACGTTGATGGCCTCCCGTTGTGAAGGTTCAAGGACAACGTATCATCATGGTTGGGTTGGTTTCTCTTGAGGGTGGCGCCAGCCTCTCTGTCAGCTTCTGGTAGCTCCTATCACCTCTGGATTGCACATGGCCACCTTCTCCTTATGTCCGCACTTCTCCCCTCTGTGTGTGTCTCTTCTTCATGTGGCATGGATTGAGGGCTCACTCTGGGCCAGCGTGACCTCATTTTAACTGAACTGATGACATTTGCAATGACCTTATTTTCAGGTAAGGTTGGGTTCTGTTGTCCCTGGGGCTATTATCTCAGTCTATGACGTGTACACTTGCGTGTGTGTGTGTGTGTGTGTGTGTGTGTGGCAGCCAACCCCTCGTGTGACCATGAGTTCCCCGGGTGCCCAGGCTTCTGCCCTACAACCAGGAGGCTGTGCTTGAGGTGGGAACAACGAGAAAGACTCATCAGTGACTCTGGGCCCTCACACCTTCCTCCCCCTGCAACAAGGCATGTGGGCTCTTTCTGCAGGTCACGAGACCGCGCTGGAAAATGATGGTGCAGATTTGCTTGGGACATTTTCTCTTTGGCCCTAACTTCAGATGGAAGCTGGCCAGATCTCACAATCTAGAAAATCCGTCTCTACCCTCCAAGAGCTGAGCGTGACATCTTGGAGAAATGTAAGCCTTCTTGCTGGTTCAGATTCTGCAGAACATCTCTCTGCACTCGGCAGCATCCCCTGACAGGTCTCAGGGGGGGCTGAGATGCCTGGGAGAGATGAGGCTTTGGATGCCCGGGTCTCACTGCCCAGCTGTGCTTCCTCCCGGGTGCTTAGGAACAGGCTCCAAGCCAGGGAACGCACGCCAGGAAGTGGAGATAAGGGCTCTGAGCAAACCCTAGCCTCTGCTTCCCACCCTCGTGTCCTCACGCTCGGGCTAGAAGGGGCCAGACCACACTTCTCACAGGTTTTGAGGGCTATTTTGGGGAGAGCGCCAAGCAGTCACCCAGCACAGACCTGGCACGAGCCTCTGGCAGCTGTTTTGAATTTGCATCTCTAATTGCGCCTTCTACCCAGGCAGTTCCAAGGGACTCTGGGTCTTTTTGCCCTGACCAGGCAGACCTGCCCAGCGGGTGGTGCTCTTGTCTCCCTGCCCTCCTCCAACCTGCAAAGACTTGTGGGTGTCTGGTCTTCATCAGGTCGGGCTGAGTTGACAGTTTATAGCTTCACCCCAAAGTGCCACCTCACCTGTGGTTGACCACACACCCCATCTTCACTTCTGAAGACCGCAGGGGAACCGCTTAGCCGGCTGCCTGAGCTTGTCCTCTGGGCTTGCACGCCATGGAAGTCGGCCGCGCTGTTGCCACCTTCTGTCAGTCCAGAAGCAGCCGGCCGCGCTCTCCTCCATGCCCAGGCTCTGCCAAGCAACCTGGATGGCGGCCATCTTGCCTTTCTCTCTGGCATCCATCATGGTCTGGTTCTCTCACAGGTTCTAAGGGAAACAAGCTGAAAATGTGCTAAGTCCTTCATCATCTCCTTCCCTGTCCAGCCTCACTCTGGAAGGTCTGGGCTTATTCTCAGAAGTGCACTTCTTAGTCATTTTAATAAAAATAGCTCTGCGGCTGCTCAGGGTAAACATCTTCGCTTTCAAGTCTTTACCATGAGCTCTCCCGTTGCAATTGGAGCGACTGTAATTAAGAAAAAGATGGAGAAGATGGCTTCAAAGTGCATCTTTTGTTCCTGAAGCATCTGAGCTGTTTTGCTCTTGACAGGAGGAAATATTTAGAAAAATCCAGGGCATTTCCAACATCTGATCGCTCAGCTGGGTAGAAATACAATCTAAGTATTTCCTTTCAAATTTGCATCACTTTATGATTAGTCAGAGCTTTTGAAGTATGAGTTTCCTCTCCCGAAATGTTTTTTATTACAGCTGTGTCTTTTTTTTTTTATTGGGTGACCCAATTATATGACTCTTTAGCATGGAAAAATTCACAGTGTTGGTTTAAATGCGTAGTGTCGAACCTCCACCACAGGCTTTGTGAGGGTGTGTGTCAGAAACGTTTAAAACGTTTGATTCTGTCGTTTGTTCCAGTAGGAGAAAGGGGTTCTGGGGGGAGTTTTAAGGTAGAATGGAGATAGAAATGAGAAAAAGGGGGTGAAGATCCCTTTTGAATGTACCTTTTATTCATTCATTCGTGAAGGGGGAAAGTTGGCTTTGGAGGGAAACATTCCTGATTATTGGAACCAGAGTTTGTCTGGCTGTGGGACTTCTTCATCTCGGATGATGTAGAGTTCTTCTCATTTTCCTCTACCCGAAGGTACAGCTATCATGATCTGTTTGCCCCATGTATCTTTTAACGAGGGGTGAAGTCTTTAAAAGATGATCGAGTTTATTTCATCCCTCAGTCACGTCCCAGGAGTTCTGGAGAGACATTGCCTCAGATAGAGTATCATCTGGAGATTTACATGCTTTAGAATTTGCTACTCTGGAGACAGTTTTAGCACACGACTTCTTTAAAAATGAAGTCTTGAGAGCACCAGTGTTTTCATACTTTGGTCCAACTAGTTCATCATCATTGAAACAAGGATTATCCTCCCCTTCTAAGACCAAGGTGTTGGCTTCCAAGTGAGAATTTAGAGAAAATTCCTTGTTTGATTTTTCCCTCCTTATCTTTTCTGGGCGTAGATATATAGTGTGAGTGCTGGGCCCACCTGCCAAAGTCAACTCTTAAAATAGACATAACGTAAGAGCAGCACACAGCTCAGCCTTGTTCCTCAGCCCTGCCATCGGGGTCCCTGGGGTTGGCTTGTCAGCCCCCAAAGCCAGCAGAGACACATTTGTCAGGGAGGGGAACGACTGCCTTTTGTTCTGAGCCACTTCATCCATCAAAGGCATCGTTCCGTGCAACTTGATATAGAAATATCAGAGGTACCTTTCCTCCCTGCAGACGCATGTAAAAAATGGTGTTTGCCTGGTGTGAGGTGGGATGTGGTATGACGTCAGCAGTTGGCAGTTCTCTCCAAACGGGCCGTTAACCCAGAGTCCTCCCTGCCACTCTCCCCAGGCCCCTGTCTTCCTCTGCAGGGACTTGAGGGGGGCACTGGGAAGTGAAAGAGCAGCTGAGATCAGTTCACACCATCGGCGGCCATGCTTTTGGGGGTGCTTCTAGGGGGTGGAGCGATACCGAAGCCAAACGAAACGATCCTCTAGCAGAGAGGTAATAACCAATCAGGCTCTGGAATTCGGAGATGAGAAACACGGAAAAGTTCTCAACCTTTAAATGCCGGGAGGCTAACAGGCCACCCATGGACCTGCAGGTCACTCAGAGAGCTGGGACTGTTCCTGCCTCCTGGGGTCCTCTGGGTGCCCTCGTCAGGCTTGAGCAGCTGCAAGAACACCGTGGTGGCAGAGCTGTGGCATGCAGAAGTGTGTCCTCAAAAAGGGTAGCCCAGCACCACCCATCGTTCCTGTGGACGGGCCTTCTTTGGGGCTGGGCTCTCTGTACCGGTCCTCAAGGCAGGGATTCCAAGGACGTGGCCATCTTGGAGTTAGGGTCAACCTCCCGTTTCCTGAGTGCTGGTCTCCTGAGAGGAAGGAGAAGGAGGGCTCAGACTCACAGGAAGGGGGGTGCGTGAAGACAGAGAAAGAGACCGGAGTGAGGTGTCTCAGGCCCAGGGCTGCCGGTAGCCGCTGCTGGTGACCAGGAGGGCGCGACTGACTTCCCTGAGCCCCTGTTTGGGCCTGAACCTGGCCACCCTTTGAGGCCCAGCTTCTGGCAGCAGAACTGGGTGAGAATGGCGGCCTGTGGGAGGTCATCCACATCTGGTCTGGTTTAACCACAGGCGAGCTCTGGAGAGAGAGGGGGAGAGATGGGCTCTGCGGGTGAGGCTGGGGAGCCACGCCCTGAGCTGTGAGGGGGGCCTCTGCCACCCAGGCGCCCTGACACCCCAGCAGGTAGTCCAAGGTCTTGTTCCCAAGCCCGGAGGTCGCTGTTCTTTGTCAGCTTGCAGACAGGTTCCCGGCACCAGCCACTCCTTCCTCCTCCTTCTCTCTCTTGCAACGGGAGTGTCATGTGTCTGATACGCCCACAGCGTGTCTGCTTTCACAGGTTCGCGGCTGGAGGACTCTGCCTCGTCATGCCTGATTTAGATGAGATTTGAATTTGAGAGTGAGATTGTTTTTATATTTGCATAATACATGCACACATTTGCATAATACATGCACACATTTACATAATATATACACATATTCACACAATATATATACATACGCATTTATACAATATACATACATGCATATTTACATAAAATAATACATGCTGTATGTCCATGGTGCGTGACAATAGCCTGAGACTACACAGACCATAGCATTCTTATTAACATGCTGTCGTGCTCAGATGGCTTTTCTAGCTCCTGTCTGTAAACACCTGTGCGAATTTGTTAACAGTTACACCTTGCGGCCTCTTTCTGTCCTTTTACATGTGTGCAGAGGCAAAGCAGGTGGCCATGGTTGGATCTGCTTTGGGGCTCATGAATTTAAGCCTTCACAAATGTGTATTTGCACACCCAGCCGGTGCTCTGATATGTGAACTGATGCTGGACTTAGTTAAGATGGTGGGGGTGAGATGGGGGGATAAAATGAACGTATTTTGTCCGTGAGAAAGACAGACATTTTGGGGGACCAGGCGTGCTATGTGGTGCATTGAATGTTTATGTCCCCCCCATCCATGTTGAAGTACCCGCAAGGCGATGGCATTTGGAGGTGACCCCTGGCCTCAGCTCTGGGATGCCCACTGGATTATACGGGGCTCCCTGATGGGAGCTTAGTGAAGGCCCAACCTTGAGTGCAGACCAGGTCCCTGCACACCTCCATTCACTAGGCCTGCGCTCGTCCAGTGAGGGAGGGTCCCTGGCCCGCCTCTCTTACCTTGCAGGTGTTTTCTTTCTGCATTATCTTTTCAAAAGATTAAAACTTGTGTACTTTCATCGAGGCAATGTTGGCTGATAACACTGTGTCTGATTTAGGGGTACAGGTTCATGCCGCTTCAGATGTACATGATCACAACACCCCTATTATTAATGGGCATCACTATCTCTCCATGGTGCCCACTGGGCACCTGCCCCCCAACCCACTCCGGGGCCCTCGGTTCTATAGTCAGATGTATGTCCAGGGCTGGTTTGGCTTTAGTTTTGTCTGTTCTTTTGCTTTCTCTATCGTCCACCCATGAGTGCAATTGCCTGGCATTTGACTTTCTTCTTGTGATTTTTCCCACTTAACATCACCTCCTTCATTTCCACCCCTGTTCCCACTGATGAAGATCCCACTTTTTCATAGCTGAGTAGTATTCCACCATGTACGTAAACCTCGCCTGCTTTCTCCACGCCTGTCTTGGGCACTCAGGTTGCGTCCATCGCACGGCTCTTAGAAAGGGTATTTGACAGCAGTTTGGACTCAGACCAGGCTGAGCTTGGGAGAGCACCAAGCCTTGTCTTTACGCTCTAGTCTTCTCCAAACATCCAGTTTTAACAGGCGGGAAACAAGTGCTGATGTATCAAACTTCCCCCAGCACAGGTGGTAGCCACAGGGAGATGGGAAGGGAAGGAAACCTGGCTAGCTCGGGCTGAGGCCTACAGAGGGAGATGGGCTAAAGTCATTCTTTTGGCTTGAGGCCCACAGTGATGGGGGAGGGAGGCTGGGGGGCACCTTTGGGGTCCTGCTGATAGTCGAGACTCACTCTCCACTGGGAGGTGGCTGCTCCAGCTTGCTAGGGACTTTTCTCTCTTCTTTTGCCTGAAGTATATGGATGTACAAATTGGGGGACAGGTGGTTGGGGGCCAGTACCCCCCATGGCGCCCTGAGCCTGCTCCCCGGTTCTGGGAAGCTGGAGGAAGGCCTTTGGCATTCAGTGCGCAAACAAACACGCTCCCAAACCAAACACCACGCGAAGCCCCACACGGAAAACTTTCCACTTGCAAACATGTTTTTGTCGCTGCCAAAGGGCGAGGGTGCAACATTTTGGTGTCTTTGGCCCCAAACCCGAGGACTGTGAACTTTCCCCAAAGCACCGAAAATAAAGCATTCCTCTGGCAAAAACAGTGTGTTTGTCAACAGAACAGCTCTTACTTTTGAGAAACTCAACTCCCCCCTTAGATGAAGCTGTTCCGAAGAAAGGCTGGAGGCGATTTTCCAAGCAAGTGTCACTGGCAGGCAGGTATCTCTACACCCGCCTGCCTGGCTGTGTTTTTCATTATCGGGGTGTGTGCTGGGAACGCGGGCTTGTCGGCCAATGCTGGTTGCCTTCCGACCAGAGAAAGCCTTGCTGAGAAGCTGGGTTCTTCCAGACCCTCATGGTTGGGGCCCAGGAATCTGGATGGACCGGGAACTCCCCAGAGAGAGAGCCAGTCTTGCCAGCCGAGGTCATGTGCCTTCCCCACCCACCTCAGGCACTGGGTTGGAGGCTGGCAGCTTGCTTTCTAGCTTCTTTATCCAGCGACGCCCGTGATGAAGTCTTTTCCTGCCCAGGAGTGCAGGGGTCTTCGGGTTCACAGATGCTCCAAAAACCTCACGTTGGAGGGTGGCCTGGAATCCTGAACTTGACCTGAGACCCAGTTTTCATGAAGTGCTCCAAGTTGAAAGCACGCTGGCCTCAAGTCCTAAGACGAAAGGGTAGATTTTTTTTCTTTGTGAGATTTCTAGGATGGCCCCGGAATAGTGACATACATTTATGGACACGAAATTCAAGTGACAGAACCCTAACCACTTCCCGGTTCGGAACTAGCACCGCTCGGCGCAAGGCATGTCCACGCCTCCAAAGTGAAGCTCTTCCCTGTGCACCCTGTTCTACCCCATCACCCCCCCCTTCCCCTCTCACACCTATGGGATCACGTGACTTGAGGCTGTCACACTCACCATCCATCTTCACTCACCATCCACCTTCACTCACCATCGTCCTTTGGAAGGTCACCTGTGTTAGGATGTTTGTCCCCACCCTGAATCCAGGGGCGGAGCTAGGATACCCCTCTGGAAGACCCAGGAGGAGTTTTAGGGACTTGAAGGATGTGCCCTCCCCCCACTCTGCCCTGAGAGAGGGGGTGACCCCCCCAGTCCCATAACCTCTGCCACCTTCTTTCACGCTCCCTCTCCCCCAAATTCAGAAGTCCCCCCTGCTGGGCTTCATGGACCTCGGCTCACCAGAACTGAGACAAAGTGAGCCTCACAGAAATCGGGGCACACAAGTGGTGACACCCTAACCTTAGAGCTTCCCACCCAGGAAGACTCCCGAGTCCTCCTGGGACGGAGGTGGGAGCAGACTTAGTGCTTGGACAGGGAGGGGAGGTGGATGAAGACAAATGATGAGCCATGGGAAGATGTTTAAGGTCGGCCTGTAGTCAGTTCATGAGAAGAACACAGACTAAATGCTATTTTGCCATCTGGCTTTTTTCCTTTATATGTTTTAGGACTATTGCATCGATTATTTTTCAAACCTCGTGCAATGTCTTGTTGCTTTGATCTTCCCCCTCATTTTTATATCCTCGCTTTTATGTCCTCGTTACATTTGGAAGCTTCTCCTGGAAGCCAAAGAAGACATCCTTCTGAAATTGGAGTCCATGCATTCGGCACTTGGAAACAAGCATCGCTACCATTTCTGAGCGTTTTCCACCTGGCGGGGCGGCGCGCCTCACGCAGCCACAGGCAGACACTAGATGGCGCTCGTGTGCTGCTGTCGTGCAGGTTGCGGCTGGCGTTGAAACTATTTGGAAAATCAATTTGTCTTCATTTAAGGTAAATACAAGAGTTGGCCCTATAAACTGTAGGTGCTTTGTGGACACAGATTCCTCTTTCACTGGCTGACGTTTTCCATGATGGCATCTACAATCAGCCCAGGGACTAGCGTTGCTTCTGGGTCCATCCTCTCTTGCTGTGTGACTTTGAATAAGTCACTTCTGTGTTCTCATCTCATCCGGGCGACTGTGAGAATTAAAACGGTAACACAGACGGAAGTACCCTGTGTCGTTTATGCTTGCTTTTTATAAAGTTTTATTTCTTTCACTTCCTTTACTCTCCAGACTTAGAACTGGCGTCGTGTAACTTCAAGGAGAACAACATGGTCATTAGCTGTGTAGTTATATTGCAAAATGATCCCCGCAATAGGGCCATATGTTTGCTTTTATTGTCAATATTTTGAAATTTTTAAAAAAGATTTAAAAATTTTAAAAAATACTGGTTCAAAAATGACCAACACGAGCATCACGTAAGGATCATATCTGTACATATACATATATACTTTATACACTATGTATATATATTTTTTTCTGCTGGTCTACCCGGGAAACAAACTATTGACCTGTGTCTAACTTACGTGTAAGAAGCTAATGTTGGCAAACTCCTGTTCCTCCTTCAACACAGAGTGTGCCATCCGAACTATCCCAAATCATCGGATAATTTCCTCTCACCACAGTCTTTCAAGGTCACCCCTTAAATAATGCCTATTATGGCCATTGACTGTTTCAAGCTTGTGCCCTCACATCCAGATGACCTGTGGATAAATGACATTTGGGCCTTTCCCTCCTCTGCCCGCTAGTTATAACAGACCTTTCATGTGGCCACATACGAGCTAAGGAGACACGCTGATGCAAACTGGACATCTAGAGACCTGCTTGTATAGCTTGCTTATGCCCTTGATCTAAGTATACCACTTTCTGCTGGGGATGCCCAGTGGGGTGGTCCTATAGGGTAGATGGAACCCCCACCATAGATGATTGGTATTTGTGGCCAAGTACCTCCTCCCCCCTAGGACCCAGTTTCAGGCTAGGAGCTCAATTTTTCTCAAGTTTGATAACTATTACTGTAGTTAAGCTGGCTTTACTCCAGAATACTAAATATCTGAGTTGTGATTTTTCTCAGCGTGACTTGCTGAAAACATACACAAGTGTCTTTCCATTGCCAACACTCCAATTTTAAAAGTTTTTTTTTTTAATTGAAGTGACATCAGTTTACAACTCTGCATATGATTCACAGGTAGAGGTACTTCACCACACACCCCACCAGACACCCACATTCCTTTGCTGTATTCCATTGGGTTCCCTCTTCCCTCGTTCCCTCACCCACCCTCCCTGCTTGTTATAAGCCATGGGTAGGAAGAAGAAGAATGGGTGGTAGAGATTGAGACAGTCTAGGACATAGACCAGACTCAGCGAACATGTGCGGAGTCATTTATTAGAGGTTTTAAGCCCCCTTAAACACCCTGGTAAAGAAATGGTTGCACTGAGGTAGTAGGGAAGGTAAAACCAAGATCCTGTGTATGTAGCATGTGGGGTAGGAGCAGGGGAGAGTCATTATCCAGCAGAAAACACCTGTGGAGGTAAATACCTTGATCTTTCAGGGAAATATCTCTCTGGTGGATTGATCATAGGAGGTTAGGGGGCTGCCATCACAGATAAGAGACTTGCTGAAACCATCTCCAGGGTGCCGGAGTGATGTTTGAAATGAACAAGGGTGTTTCCTCATTCAGCACAGATCTCTTATCCATTTTTGGTGTCCCACACCTGTTAGTAGCCTTAACCCTGCTATCATGGTCTAGGCTTTGTCTGCTCCTCAGCATTGCACATATGAATGAATCACCTGGCATTTGTCTTTCTCCCTCTGACTCAGTGCACTTAGCACCACCATCTAGTTCCATCCATGTCACAAATGGCAAGATCGATCCTTCCTTATAGCTAAGCGGTATTCCATCATGTAAACATGCACATCATCTCAATCCACCCTACGTCATTGGGCACGTGGGCTAGTTCCATAATTTGGCTGTTCAACATAGTGCTGCTGCTGTGAACACAGAAGTGCATGGACCCCTTCAAATAGGTATCCTGACATTCTGTGGGTAAATGCCCAAGGAGTAGAATTGCTGGATCATAGGGCAGCCATATTTCTAATATTTTGAGCAACCGCCATATTGTTTTCTGCTTGGGTTGGTTGAGTCCACATTCCCGCCGACAGTGGGAATCTGTTCCCCCACACCCTCCCCAGAACTTGTTTCTTTCTGGTCTTTTTGGTGTGGACCATTCTCACGGGAATGAGACTGGTGGTGACTCACTTTCCCCTGATGTGATCTTGAAAGTTGTTTTCTCATGTGCCCTTGGGCCGCCTGTAGGTCTTTAGAGATGGTCCATGTTGCTCTTCTGTCCACTCTTTTAATTGGGTTCTTGGTTTTCTTTGTATCGAAGT
This sequence comes from Uropsilus gracilis, assembly GCA_004024945.1. NCBI lineage: Eukaryota > Metazoa > Chordata > Mammalia > Eulipotyphla > Talpidae > Uropsilus > Uropsilus gracilis. The sequence continues at coordinate 13,389 of PVHY01027281.1, forward strand.
GTATGATTTCTTTGTAGATCCTGGCTGTTAGCTCCTGGTCAGATGTCCCACTAGCCTGTCTGATATCACGGGGTCCACTCGGCCATGAGGCTAAAGCCTTGGCTCTCACAACCTGCACCTGGCACCCTTGGCACCTTCTCGGTGTTGGTTCAGAATTTTGTGTCCTGTGCTGCGTGGTTATGAGTGCTCTTGGCAACTGTGGAACGGACATCTGAGTAGCCCACCGGCGTGGGGCTGCACTCTGTATTTCAGGAGGGCCGTGAGGCCACCGACAAGCTTAGAGACCGACTCTGTTGGCACCTTCTCCTCAGACTTCTGGCCTCCAGGGCTTGAGAAAAGAGAGGCTGTGTTCACACCCTCTAGTCTCCGGCTCATGGTTGTAGCAGCTGAGAGCAACCTGAGCCGGGCACAGCCTCCCAGACGATTCTTCTGTGTCCGCCCGTCCTCGTCCGGCTTTGTTTCCTGCCCCTGGTGTTCCAGCTCCTCCTTCCTGGTCTGGCCCTGCAGGTCTGGTCTGTGCTTCCCTGAAGGGGCTCTGGGCCCTTCAGAGCCCGCCTTTCCTCCCCTAGAGAGCAGGTGGCTCCTACTCATGGCACTGTGTTTTCAGGCTGATGGCCAGAGGTGAAGAAGGGACATCATGTCAGTGTGACTGTGTGTGCATGTACAGTTGCATGTGTGCCCACAGTGTATGTACACACACACGCCTGAATCCAAGGTGCATGTGCGCACATCCACACACAAGGGGCAGGTGCATGCACGTGCATGATGCACACATACAAGCACACACATACACATATATCTAGAAATACAGGTGCTTATCATATCAACACATGTATGTACACACATTTGTCAAGCCACGTGTACATGGTGCATGTGTTCTCACGTGTGTATGTGTGTAGGATGTGGGTCTACCCCACGGGGCGGAGGCCTCTGCTCCCCTCAGTGAGCAGAGGGGGCTGCTAGCCCTCCACAGGAGGAGTGACCTCTGCTGGCAGCTCAGAGACTCCCTGGCCCCAGGACTTGAGTGACCCCAGGACCCCAGCCCGTGTCCATGCATGCCATTCTTACCCTGTGGGGGTTGGGACTTGGACCTGAACAAAGAGGCCTGGCAGGGACTCTGCGGCTTTGACGATGTCCCTGAGCTCTGCCTCGTTTGAATCCAGTCCGGGAGCGGCTGGGAGCTGCCGGCTTTGCTCGAAGTTATTTCCCTGATGGCTGACACCTTTGGGTTTTCATCGCCGCCCCCAAAGCACCAACAGCCTCGGCAGTGCCCAGTGACTCTCTCCATCCCTGTGTCCTCTGTGGCCCCCACTGTCTGGCACTGACCATAGTCCACCCCAGTTCACGATGTGGAACGTGTCAGCAATCCCATGCCCACGGCTACAGGAGTGATACTGCCGCTGGCTCCGCCAGGAGGGCAGCCCTAGCCCCGAATTTGAGGATGCAGCTGCCAGATCCAGGCCCAGGGATCCTGGCACTGGGGATGGGGGTGCCAACAGCATCACGACATTGGAGCTCCCGCTGCCTCGAGTCAGGGCTGGTCAGGATGGACTCCAGGAGCAGGTTCCGAAAGGGGTGTCACCAGGCTGGGCATCTGGGTCCTGGGAGGCAGGTGTGGGAGGAGAAGGGGCTGGAGAGTGCGGCCACCAGATCTGGGGACATGCGTGTCCTTTGTGGCATGGAGTCCAGTGGACGGTCAGCCCGTGGTTGGAGGCGTGTTGTCTCGGGAAGGGGCATGAGCTGCGCTGGGGGTTCCCTTCAGCCAAGGGCCATGTCTGCAGAATGTGGACAGTCAAGAGTTGTGGGGGGGTCCCCTCCCGGCATCCAGCACCCTGCGGGAGTTGTGCTAGGCATGCGAAGCAGTGCTCGGGCCAGGCCCGCTCTCGTCGAAAGGTTGATGCTTGTTCTCCCCACATGGAAGCTTCTTCCAGGAAGGCAAGACCCCTGGGATGGCACAGCTCACGCCTGGCTACCTCTGCTCCAGGTGCTGAGCTCCAGGCCTGACTGTTCTTGCCCCCATCCACTTCTACTCAGTGGACACTGATGCTTGTCTAGTGTTTTCGCTGCCTCTGTTCATTTGGTCACATGACTGTCTCCTTCCCTTTGACTGATGCGGGGAACCCCATGGATCTGTTTGTGGGTGCTGGGGCTCACAGCCTCCAGCCCCTTAGAGGAGAGAGCAGGCAAAGAAGTGGAATACCATTCAGCTCTCAAGAAGACGAAGGAGAGAGCAGGCAAAATAGAAGTGGCCCAGTCACTTGGTGGAATATTACTCAGCCCTGAAGAAGGCGAGGGCTCATCATTTCCAAGGGCTTAGAAGGAGCTGCAGGAGCTGCAGCTCAACAACACAAGACAGAAGGAGAAACAATGGCCAGACGGTGTCTTTGGAAGGGACACAAAACAAAGAAACAGACAAAATCAGGCCAGACAAACCTGAGAAACCTTACTGCAGAATGGTGAGTAAGCAGTGGTGGGAACAAGCAGGGAATGGACCTCCAGGCACCGTGGGGCAGAGAGACCCTCGGTGCTTACGTGGCATGTGGGGGCACCCCTCTGAGGAGGTGGGAGCAGGTCCCCCTCCAGCAGACACTGTGCTGCAAACCACTGTCACCTCAATAAAGAAGAAGACATTTTTTTAAAGGCAGAAGGCTCAGACCACACGTAGCTGTCCTTGTCTCTCAGGTGTGAGCTGGCCACCTGCTGCTGGCCTGTCATCGAGCCAGAAGTGACACCGAGACCATCCGCTGTCATCAGCACGTCGGGAGAGATGAAGGTGAAGGGGGGAGCTGCAGACCTCGACAGTCCCGGCTCCCGCGGCCTCCAGCGGCCCCTCCCGCGCCGACCACAACAAAGGCTGCAGAGAGGAAAGGTCAGACCCATGAAGTGCGATTTGTTTTCACTGAAACTTCATCCCTTCCACTTAACACCGTCTAACCAGCAAGGGAATCAATTACCACGTGTCAGCCCGAAACCTGACACAGGCATGAAAGAA
>PVHY01027282.1:0-16388 GCA_004024945.1 Uropsilus gracilis
CCGCCTGGGGCCTGTAGTGAGACCTAGTTCCAAAAAAAATAGCTGGGTGTGGTGGTGCGCGCCTGTAACCCCAGCTACCTGGGAAGCTGAGGTTGGGGATTGCTTGAGTCTGTGGTACCCCGGGCAACATGAGCCTGCGGTTCCACGGGCAAAAATAGCAAGACCTAGTCTCAAAAAAAAAAAGTGAAGCCAAGTAAAAGTAATAATAAGCCAGGTGTGGTGGCACACACCTGTAATCCCAGCTATCTGGAAGGCTGAGGCTAGGAATCACCTGAGTTTGTGGGTTTGAGACTATCCTCAGCAACATAGAAAGACCAAGTCTCTTAAAAAATAATAATAATAGTAAAAACTTTATTTTTTATTTCCCACATATTCTTTTACTATACTCCAGAATCATATTTTTTTCTTTCTTTCTTTCTTTTTTTTTTTTTTGAGACTACGTCTCACTATTTTTGCTCGTGGAGCTGCAGGCTCACATTGCCCAGGGTACCACAGACTCAAGCAATCCCCAGCCTCAGCTTCCCAGGTAGCTGGGATTACAGGTGTGCACCACCACGCCCAGCTATTTTTTGGGGGACTAGGTCTCCCTATGTTGCCCTGAGCGGGACTCAAACTGTTATCTCTAGCCTCAGTCGCTTCATAAGCTGAAGCTTACAGGCACGTGCCACCATGCCCAGCTCATGTATCAAATATTAATTAATACTCCTGCCCTAGAAGGTAGGGCACAAATCTATAACACAAGTAGATGTTGATGTTAAGGACTTAAAAACTTACTTAATAGCAATCAATAAATTTTCAAAAATTGCCACAAGCATCGAAATACTGCTATTTATTTTCTCACAGAAATTCAGGTACTCTCATTCTTACAAATGAGATGGTTAACTCCTATGGGCATAATCTACAAAATCAACTAGGAAAAAACCTCTCACATTTACTTGTAAAATGAAAATGGGAAAAACAAACAAACAAACAAAAAAAAAACACAAAGAGCAAAAAGCACCAAATTAGGCAAATACAGGCGTTTATAGAACGGTTAAGTGCAAAGGAACACAGCAATGAGAAAATAGTCCCAGTTGAAGTATTAATAGTCAAATATGAAGAAATAAGAACATTTTCAATGAGACAATTTCCTTCATTCCAAATGATTTTGTTCAGAAAAGTGAAACTCCTGCCGGCATTAGGGAGGAGGTACTTATCTCCTAGACCAATTAAAAGCAGACACCACAGCAGAGATCCACCCAATTTTGGGATAGTTTAGTGGGTGATGGGATATGTAGTTTTTAAGAAGTACAGGCAACAATTTAAAGCAAGAAAACATTTTCAATGAGAAAAAAATTGCTTTAAGTGGTCTAACAGTCCACAAATCTCCAGCAATTCACTTCATGTTAAATCCTGTAGTCCCACAAGCACTGCACAGCTTTTATACCACCACACATCCGTTCTTATTACAGTGGTATCTTCTCAAAGTTAACAGCATGGCTACATGCTTGGTAAGAATTGTTTCTCTGACAGAAATGTGAGTTCTACAGCTGAGTAATAACCACTTATAATGTACAATCAGTACGGCCAAGAATGACTGGGACACAAAGTCTGTCACAAACTGAAAAAATGTGTTGCCTTTCTGCTGATTTCAGTTACTCTTCACTATAGAATTTCTAGTGTAACCCTCCACTAGTCAGCTTAGCCCCAGCAGGGTGAACAGAGTCAGAAGCAAGTGAAAGTGAAACATTTTGTTTCACTGATACTTTTGAATACAAACAGTCGTTAATTAAGAATCACTTGCAGCAGGATAAAATTAAGTACAGCAATTAGCACAGGCATACCGAACTATACCAAGCATTGCCCACCTTTTTTTCATCCTGCAAGGTTTACTGAGCAAGAAATGCTATCTAGTCCCTCACCCCCAACTTTTATTTCAAATTCTTTTTTTTTTTAATTTCAAATTATTTCTATCCTAGGAATTTACACCCTTGTTCAGTTAAATTATGCCAGAATATTCCTCCACACTGGTTACTCTCTCTTTTTTGGGCATTTTTCAGAAATCCTAAATTAAAACCGAAAATTTAGATTCTTGTTCTTATTCTTTTTCACAGGATTCTGCAGGTGCTGAGAAACGCTCCATGGAGAAAGTGTGTTTGATAAAAACATACATATTGCATGCCTCAAGAAAACACAGACCATTTTGCAGCCACTGAGTGACCTTGGATAGAAACCAATAGTTGCGGGCACAGGGCAAGAAGAAAAAAATTGTGCTGGTGGCCCAAAGCCCCTGCACTAGGTGAAACGGTCAATTCCAATATAAGGCCCTGGGATGCCCCTTCTGTAGAACAGAGAGCATTAACACTGACTCACCCAGAAACTGAATATACCAATCAAAGGAAGGCAGGGGGTGGTTAAACCCTCTGCAAATAGGAAGTGCCGCAAGACCATGGAGGCAAGGATGTGGCCCTGTATGAGAGGGGCCTTCGCACTTTCCCTCTCGGGTCTCGCTCCCAGGCAATCAGCACCTACTTCTCCATTATGTGCAAGGCAGCTCGGCTCTCAGGGGGTGGGAAATTTGCTGGCCGCCATCCGGCCGGGGGGAACGGTGAAGGAAGCAGACACTGCGTAGGCCCAACTATTCCCGCGCCTTCGCCCCCAGTCCAACCCTCCCTTCCTCCCTCATCCCCTCCCCGGCCGCAGCACAGAAGCCTCACCAGGGGGCGAAGAACTCAACGAGCATGAGGCCCGCAGAGCCCGTGTCGGAGACGCGACTTTCGAAGTTGTCGTCCGTGAGTTCCAGCACGTCGGAGGCGGCGGCGAGGCTGGCCACGGTCAGAAGCAGCGTTACGCCGGGGAACAGCTCTGAGCGGCGGAGGCGCATGGCGGCGAGGTGCGGCGGCGGCAGCCAGGAGGGACGGGGCTCCGCCGGGGTATGCGAAGGCCGGGCCGGCAACCACACACCCACAGCCTGTACTCGTGCGTCTGGCCCAGGCGGACCTGCACCCGGAGGTCCCAACCCCCTAGTCCCGCTCAGGCCGCAGTGTGGCAGCCGCCGATTGGCTGCGCGGCTCTGGCGTCCGGGGGGCGGGGCTAGCTGGTAACCGCCGAGTGGCCGCAACGCTGGGCGGGGTCGAGACTGCCAACCGGAACTCGGTGAGCTGGCGGCAGGGGCGGGGCGGAGATGGAAGTGGGGTGCAGCTAGGTTGAAACCAGCCCAGAGCTGGTGCTGCGTGGGTAGAGTCGAGCTCAGTGGGCGCCAGAGCGGGAGGCACTGACTTAAGTCAGGGCTGAGTGGGTGGAAGAGAGCCTGGGCTTAGGTGAGGCCCAGAGCTGGAGTTGAGAGAAGGAATTAGCGCCAGAAAGGGGGTGGGGGGGGACACGCTTGGGACTGGGCACATTTTCAAAATGTCAGGTTGTTGTGTTTTCTTCAGTTTCTCTTAACTTGGTTTTTCTTTCGAAGGCAACCAGAGCTCTCCCGCCTCCTCACCTCATTGCATTGGTTGACTCCCTCAGGTGCAGGTGATGCCCGTGTTATTTTTTGGTCCAACCCCAGGATTCCTGCACTTGAAACTGTCGTTTTTAATTAGAAATACTGCCATACAAGTGAAGGGTCCTGGCCACTTAGTTGCGCAGTTTCTCGGTTACAATTAGTATCTCCTTTTGTTTCAAATACTCTTGAATCTTGATACCATGTTTTTGTTTGTCATAAGGGTCAACAGGGTGGGAAGGAGAAGAAAACCTCTAATCCTTGGTATAACTTCAAGAATGAAATGACAGTTGGAATTTTTTTTCTTTTTTCTTTTTCTTTTTTAAGGACATGGCCACTTACTACTCTTACCAACGAGCAGGACATATGCAACTGCCCCGAGCTGATGCCATTCGTTCTCGCCTCATTGATACCTTCTCTCTCATCGAACATCTGCAAGGGATGAGCCAAGCTGTGCCGCGGCACACTATCAGAGAGTTAGTTGGTCAGCAGCCTGTTTCTTAATTAGTATGAATTTAAGACTCCCATTCATACCTCCCAAAAAGTTGGCAGCAGAGAGAACTCTTTAAGGGTGAAAAATTCAGAGACTATTGGTTTGGATGCTGGTATGGAGGTTACACCAAAGTTGATAAATGGACTATTGTAAGAAAAACTCTGAAGGCCAGGCGTGGTGGTGCATGCCTGTAAGCGGCAGTCTAGGAAGCTGCGGCCAGAGCCGGGGATCTTGATTCAAGTCCCCCTCAGGCCAACGTGTCGTGACCTAGTTCCCAAAAAATAGCTGGGCGTGGTGGTGGCGCGCACCTGTAGTCCCGGCTACCTGGGAAACAGGCTGGGGACTGCTTGAGTCCGTGGTACCCCAGGCAACAAGAGCCTGCAGTTCCACGGGCAAAAAAAAAAAAAGAAAGAAAAAGAAAAACTGGATTTAGGAGAATGAACCCATCCATGTCACTTGTTTTACTAACCATTTGTTGACTTGGAAGTTTTTACCATAGGTACATAAAACTTTGAGGACTGAATCCACCACTTTTATTCTTGGCCATGAACAGTGTTGGTCATACGTAATTCCTTAGTTATCACTTCAGACTAATATTAAGCCCTGTGAAAGAAAGGAGCTTCAAGGCCCGCTCTTGTACTAGGAGGTCTATTAAGTAATCAGTATTTCTGCCCTCTGTCCTCCCTTTTTGTAATATCCCCCAAAAACTTCTCTTCGCATGTAGCCATGTCCCTTTTTAATTTTTCTTGTAGATCCTTCCCATCAGAAGAAACTTATGATGAGAGATCAACATCAACTTGTACGCTTCTCAATAAAGCCCCGTCATACAGAAAGGATTACACATCGCCAGAGACTGTTGAGCAGACTTCGAGTGCGCTGCAGTCAGAGGCCACCTCTTTCCTTGTGGGCTGGATGGGTCCTTGAAAGTACCCTTTCATGCTATTCATTTTCCCCCCAAACAACCAGACACACAATCACCACAGATACAGATAGTCACTGCAGAACCTTTATTCTTTTTTTTTTTTTCTTTTGAGACTAGGTCTCTATTTTTGCCGGTGGAACCACACGCTCACATTGCCTGGGGTACCACAGACTCAAGCAATCCTCAGCCTCAGCTTCCCAGATAGCTGGGATTACAGGTGTGTGCCACCACGCCCAGCTATTTTTTTGAGACTAGGTCTCACTATGTGCCCCTGGCAGGACTCGAACCGTGATCCCTGGTCCCGGCTGTGGCTTCCTAGGCTGCCTCATACAGATATGAGCCACCATGCCCAGCTTTTGCCATTCATTTTTATCCAACAGTTTTATTCTGTTGCCTCATCATTCAGCCTGCTAACTTATTTTTCCCATTCAGATTCCATTTTCTCTTTCTCACTGATTCATGCCCTTATTTCAACTGCATAAATGAGACAGAACTCTACTGTTTATTTCCTTAAGAGAAAACAGGTACTCTCTTCACAAATTTGATTGTCTTCCTCGTCATTTTGAATACAATCGTACTGATGGTTGAAATAGGTAAGAAGTGACATTGAATGAAAAAGGATGTTGGTGGGCGTTATTTTACTTTAAATTGATCATTTTATGTTTTCAAATGTCATCTGAATTATGATAGGGACAATTAAGTCTCCAGTAGCATTATACTTATATGTATAATATATACTTACAATACCTAGAAACTATTAGAAGGCTCGAGAGTGTATATATAATAGTAGTCAAAACTCTTAGAGGTAAATATAGAGAACAGTTACATTTTTTTGTTAGTCACTAATGCTAGTAAAATAACATTTTCTGTTAGAGATGTCAGTGCATGATTCAACATTTGCATACAGGTATGTTTAGAAATTTAAGTGCAAACATATGTAAAGTTAGGTACAACTCAGTAATTAGATAAGCTGGAAGAATGACTTATAAACAAAATGACTAAAATCAAATTAAGTGAAATGTGTTAAGAACAAAGGGTGTTGGAGAATCAATTACATAAACTGCTGAGAAATTATGAAAGGACAGTAGAAATGGTCACTCTCTTTCATCCTTACTGGTTTGGGGTATTTCCTACTTCAAAACAATTCTTTTTTTTTTAATATAAGTGCTTTATTATATATATATATATTTAGATTTTGTACAATACATGATTACATAATTGTTGATCCCCATAGGATTACCCCACTCCACCATGCCCTCTCTGGTCTCTTTGCCTCCTTTCTTTTTGTTGTTTGTCCATGTTTAGCCCTTTAGTCTTTTTTTTTTTTTCTTTATTCATTGGCCAATCCAAGCACCTTTGGTTTGTATAAACGCTTCTTGTTTCTTGGTGGCTGTTCTCTATGTTGTTTTTTGCCTCATTTTGTTGCTCCATCCCATTATATTTCAGGTTTTTGGCTTTGGGGACCTGACTCCCAGTCTTATGTTTTGATAGAGCTGCTCCTCAATGGGGACAGCCATTAGCTGATGGTAGGTCTCCTGGTCTCCTTTTTAGGAGCTTTGCTGTTGGGCCACTGCCATTCTGCAGGTGTCCTCCCTCTGACAAAGAGGGTGTGCAATTCCTTATTGACAGCATCTCTGTGCCAGGTTTTTGGTCACAGCTCCCCAGTGACGTAGTAGGCATAGTTCTTTCATGTTTGTTCTCACAGTTCAGTGCTCTGTGATCTTGCCCAAAACAATTCTTATGTAAAATATTTAAATATACAGCAATAAGCCCAGCATGGTGGCGCATGCCTATAATCCCAGCTACCTAGGAGGCTGAGGCTAAGGATCACTTGAGTCCACGGGTTCAAGACAACACTGGGCAACATAGCAAGACCTAGTCTCTAAATAAACAAATAAATAAATAAACAAATAGTAATAGTTGATATCACTGACCTACAACACTATACTCTATACTTTGAAGTGTTTTATTTCCTTCCCATATGGGTAGGGATTTGAACTAAGTGACCCACATGTCTTACTTGTACTGAACTGAAAGGTGTTTGTTTTGTAGGGTTAGGGAAATAACCTTAAACTTTGCAATAGAGTAAACAGAAATCCCTGAGTAGACAAAACAAAATAGATTAGCACTAACCATTCTAGTTGGTAAAACACTTAAATAGGAAACATGATCACTGTGCCAGAGGATAGTTAGATTAGCCTAGTAGGAATTACCTTGCAAACTCATGAAAATTGTATTTAATTAAACACATTCTCATCATCTAGAAAAGCAGGAGGGACTTTAAAAAGGGAAATATTTTCTAACTAACCAATTTCTTTGAATAGACGAATTTACCTGATAAACATTAGAACGTGATTTATTTAAGCTTTAAATTTTTTTCACATCACAAAGAATGTTGTTATTGATAGGGGAAGATAGTAATTAACAAGCAGTTCTTTAGATCAAACCTCAGTCATTTCTCTGTTGTGATTTTGTTTACCAATTTTATATACATATATATGTATAATCTTAAAAATTTACTTTTATTATTTTTATGTGCTATGAAAAGGCAAATGTAAGTAAAAATATTTTAAAATAGCATACTATTAAGTATTATACTATTAGTATAGTATAGTACTAATAGTACTAGTATTAGTATAGTTTAATACTTAATATAGTATACTAGTATAATTCTATACTAGTGTACTATTATATGGTATTATACTAGTATTATATATATATATATATATTTTTTTTTTTTTAGAGACTAGGTGTCACTATAGTGGGGAGTAGTCCCAAACCCATGGACTCAGGTGATCCCTAGCCTCATGAGGCCTCTCATGTAACTGAGATTGCAGGCACACGCCACCACACCTGCCTATTTTTAGAGACTAAGTCTTGCTATGTTACCCGAGGTAGTCTCGAACCTACAGACTCAAACGATCACTGGCCTAGGCCTCCCAGCGCTGGGATTACAGGTGTGTGCCATTATATTATATAATTACAACACTCATATAAGACAATTTTTATTCTTGCCATATTCTAAATGATTTATACTGTTTATAAAGAAAATACATGATTTGTCTATAAATGAACTTTTATGTAGCATTAAGTTTACTTTAGGCATCAGTTGTTACATGTATTATATGTTCAACACATATACTTATTCTTTTTTTTTTTTTTTTAAGACTAGGTCTCGCTATTTTTTGTTTTTGTTTTTGGTTTTTTTTTGAGACTAGGTCTCGCTATTTTTGCCTGTGGAACCACAGGCTCTCATTGCCCACGGACTCAAACAATACCCAGCCTCAGCTTTCCAGGTAGCTGGGATTATAGGCGCGCGCCACCACGCCCAGCTACTTTTTTGGAACTAGGTCTCACTATGGGCCCCAGGTGGGACTCGAACTGCATCCCTAGCCCTGGCCGCTTCATAGGCTGAAGCTTACAGGCATGAGCCATTGTGCCTGGCCTTTGGCCAATTTTTTAAATAAATTTTATTTCCTAATCAATTTACTCAAAATCTGTATTTGGTGGGAGAGCCTTGAATTTTGACTTCAACTCTGTCATTAAGGAGGCTTTTAATTATAAAATGAAGTGATCTCTCAGGGTTCCTTTAAAATGATCATTTCCAAAGTACATAAGAACTAGAATACATTCTTTGGGCTTTTGTTAAATCACATGTTAATATCCATATTTGATATTAACATTTCTAAAAGTATATAGGTTGATGTCACTAAATAATGTCTTCTCTAACCTGTTACATAAATTTTTTCTCACAAATTAACATGCTATAATTTAGATATTTTTGAGATTATTTTAAAGTTTAACCTTAACTACCTCTTATTTTTTATTTATTCTACCTATATATGTGTATATATATATATATATTTTTTTTTTCCCATCATTGTCTAACCTGGGATTCTCCCTTGAAAAATTAGTTATCAGCCAGGCACAGTGGCTTGTGCCTTTAAGTGCAAGTCTATGGAGTGCAGCTGGGACTGGGAATTGCTTGAGTCTGCAGGTTCAAGACCCGTCCAGGCAACATAGCAAGACTTAGTTTCAAAAAATAGCTGGGTGTAGTGGCGTGCCCCTGTAATCCCAGCTGCCTGGGAAGCTGAGGCTGGGGATTGCTTGAGTCTGTGGTACCCTGGGCAACGTGAGCCTGCGGTTCCCCAGGCAAATAGTGAGACATAATCTCAAAAAAAAGGAAAGGAAAAATTATCTTAGGGCTAGAGAAATTATAAAAAGAGAAATTCACTAAAGAAGTACATAATCTAAAGAAGCCAAGGAATAACTATAATGTGACCTCACTGGTTTTCAGGAAGGGTCAATCCATTTTGGGAAGGTTGAAGTATGATTCTGTTCTTTTTATCTTGATCCATTCCAGGATCAGGGATGACTGTAAATCCATGGCATCATTATATTGATTTTTCATTTAACTTTGAAGCCTACTTTGTTTTATTTAATTATGTTTATTGAGTTGCCATTGAATTACAACACTCTATATGGCTATACAATATTTTGTCACACAAATGTATGTCATCACACCATATCTACCACCAGAGTTCCATGAATCCTTCACCATAGTCCATTGGGTTCCTTTTGCTCCCACCCACTCCCCTTCTGACTGCCTCAATTCTGCTTTAAGTCTATTTTGTTGTTTTTGTCATTAAGCCTATTTCTATCTCAGTATTTTATCTTGCAGCATGGTATATATCCATTAAATCTATAAAAAGATGATGAGCGTTATAAAGGTAATGAATTTAGCAATTTATAAATAACAATATTTTCTAGAGAAGAATTATAGATTCAGTTTGCTTTGCAAAACAAAATGAACAGTAGGCAGAAAAGAAGGGGGCAAATTTAAAAGCTAACAAAAAACAAATAATTTCTTATTATAACTCAACATGCCCCATGAATCTAGCTTCTTGTTATTCCTTATAACGCCTTTTACATATCGGATCATGTATTTTCATTCTGTTCTCAAGGTCCCATAACTTTCTCATGAAATTTAGCTGGGACATGACATCAGTACAGGAGACAGGGTTACTGGAGAGAAACCCCTTGATGACTGTCACCCAGAATGGGAAGGCAAGGACTTGTAGCTGGTATACTGATATCAGAAGAAGCTGAGTCATAGTTATTTGTCATGTTCAATTCTGTCCTCTCTTGTATTTCACAGATTAAAGCAATAATTGTGTTAAGAAGAGAAATTCAGAAATGGAATAGCAATGGGTATAAATATAATTTATAGAAGTTTCAACTTTTTACTTCCTTAACCTTTATTCATTTTTTGTTCTATACTCAGAAATGTTCGATTCCTCAAATGTCAAACTGTGGTCATTGAAGCTGACTTTGGAATTGGTAGCTTGGTTCATCTTTCTTTTTTTCATCTTGGAGATCCTCCTTATGTGGCTCTCCAGTTTTTCCATGTTCTGGAAGAATACCTGGAATGTATTTGACTTTGTTATCACAATATTGGTAAGAATAGATGACCTGAGAATTAGTTTAGTGGACAGAGGAATGTGCCTGTGTGAATCAAAATGACATGAAAAAATAATAACATGTTCTTCTCATTGAAGAAAGAAATAGAAAAGCACCTAACTTTCTTATTTAGATTATTTTCCCCTAAAAATCAGTCACTGCAGGTATTAAGAGCAAGAAAACTTTTAACTGCACCATTAATCCAAGCAATAATACCTACCATTTACTTAACACTTACGGAGTACCAAGCACTGTTTTAAGTGTTTTACATGTACTTTCTCATTTGAGCTCCACAAAACCCCAGTAAGATAAGCACTATATCCACTTTCTATGTATGAGGGAATTGAAATACAGGGTTTAAGTAATTCTGTGTAGAAAGGCTGAATAGGAAACAATCCCTAAAGAATGCTATTTAAGAGGTAATACTCAAAGAACTATGGAGAAAATGAAATAAAGAGCAACTGTGTGGGGATGCCTTGGAGTATTTTACTCACAACCTGTGTTTCCCCATAGTCCTTGATTCCAGAACTTGTGGTGCTTGGAGGAGTAGGTGGCCAGTCTGTATGGTTCCAGTTGCTGAGGATCTGCCGTGTGCTAAGGTCTCTCAAACTCTTTGCACGGTTCCGTCAAATTCGAGTCATTATTTTGGCCCTGATCAGGGCCCTAAAGGTGATTTGACTGTTGCAGCTGAGCCAGGTGGGCAAGGTGGATAAGGATGTGGGTTTAGCATGAAACAAGTCTGGGTGAGTCAAAGAAAGCAGTGAAAGTTCCTGTGAAATATTGCATGAGAAAGCTGCTTGGGTAGAGATGACTGGGGTCAGTACTGGAAATGGCTTGGTTTGGTTTGGTGTGGGGGGTTGATGGAGTGGTCTTGACTAGATTATAGGTGGAGATCAACCTAGTCTGGCTCACTTCTGACTTGAGGTTGTGGTTCTAGAGCATGACCTTCCTCTGGCTGTTGCTGCTCATCTTCTTCTATATTTTTGCCGTGGCTGGTGTCTACTTCTTTGAGGATTACACCCGTTCACCTCGCCAGGACCTGAAATACCAGATGTTCTTCTCGTAGGCAAAACGGGAAATCTTGGGGCAGGGGAGAGAATGTGGGTGAGAGACTGAGAGCTAGTTCAAAGAAGAGTAATATTAAAAGTGTGGTCTACTGTAAGGAATAGAAACAGAACACAGTAAGGAGAGGGAAAGCAAAAACAAAAATACTAAGTGGGCTGGGCATGGTGGCATATGCCTGTAATCCCAGCGCTGGGAGGCTGAGGCCAGGGATTGCTTGAGTCTGCAGGACCGGGACTACCCCAGGCAATATAGTAAGACTTAGTCTTAAAATAATAATAATAATAAGTGGTATTTTTTGACTTTTTAAAAAAATTTTTTTTAAATATCATAACTGGTATTAACTCTGACTTTGAGGCTAGGGTAGCTAATTGCAGGTTTGTTTTGCACTTTACAAATTTAAAAATGTTTTCATCAGCCATCTTTAAGTAGAGCATACTCTAGTAGTTAAACCCAGTTTCTATGCCTCAGTTACCTCTTTTGAAAAATGAGAATAGTGCCACTACCTCATAAGAGTAAGAGAAAATACAAAGTAATGCTTTTTAGCACTTACCACAAAGCGATCAGTAAATATTCCTATGATTCTCAGCACGGTGCAATGTTTTAACCCAGCGTGGCATGGGGATTATACCTGTCTATGCTTCTACTCATTCAAAAATAAAATCCTGGTAAGATCCTTGTCTAGTAGAAAATCGATTTGGGTTTAGAGGAGATAACATTACTTATGAATTATAATCCAATTTTGTCATCACCTTTCAATTGTCTTAGACTGACATATTTTTGTAAGAATATTGAGTTAAGAGAGTCCTAGAATTCATGCTGTTTAGGCCCTAATGTTTCAGTAACTTGTAGGAGAATAAAAAGGAAATAAAAATTTAGATACCTCCTGATACCTTTCATAATATATTATCATTTAAATAAATTTACAGATATTTTGTTACATTATGTCACATACCATGCACTTTGTTCATACTAGCAAGTTAAAGAATAATGTTTGCTAAATTTGAAAGTCATCTTCTGTTAGATAAAGTCCATAGAACAGTGGAGACTGAATTTATGAAAAATTATACATAGTTGATGATTCATTCAACTTCTAAGAATTTCATCACTACCTACTTAGTGAGTATCTCTTATACCCCAGATACAAATGAAACATGAAAGATATTCATATATAGGGAAATCTGATAAAAAAAAAAACCAAAAAACCTCAAACTGAAGAATTACCACCTAAAACTTTGAGTCTGTTAGAAAAGGAGCAAAAGTCAAAGCAAACTACATAGAAATGTTTTATGTTACTTTATGAGTAAGAATGATACTGATAAGACTGTTTCTGAGAGACTTAGATCTCTGTACTACCTATAAACACACTCTCATTTTTCTGTAGGGACATACTCAATTCCCTGGTGACAGTGTTCATTCTTTTCACCATGGATCATTGGTATGCACTTCTTCAGGATACCTGGAAGGTGCCTGAAGTCAGCCGCTTCTTCAGCAGCATCTATGTCATCCTTTGGTTGTTACTTGGTTCCATTATTTTTCGAAATATCATAGTAGCCATGATGGGTAAGCATTGAAGAAGTGAGTCTAGGTGGGAGGGATAATTAAGAAGAAGAAATTGGGGCAAAAGCTAGCAGTGGATCATGGTTGGAGAGAGCCTGGTGTAGTGGAAAAGCTTGGGGCCTGCAAAGGATATTTCACTTGGTTTCTCCCAATCTAAGCCCTCTAGTCACCACCACCATCTTCCAAATTCTAATGGCCCTTTGGGGCAGTTACTAACTTCCAGAATATCAGGAATGAGCTGAATGAGGAGATGACACATCTGGAGGTTCAGCACAAAGCCGATATGTTCAAGCGACAGATTATCCAGAGGTCTGCTTCCCCACTCTCAAACCCAACTTTAATTTCAACAGTTTTCTGAGCTCATTCCATTTCATTCTAAGTTTTGATCTCATTTCCCACTTTGTGATTTGCCCCATGGTTGGAATCCCCAATGCCAGCATTGGCCTGACTCTTGTTTTCTACTGTTGAGTCTTCTCCACTCAGTTTTATTTTTTATTTATTTATTTTTCTAGCAAACATTACTTAGGTGTTGTTTTTAATTTTATAAACTAATAATTTCCACATTTTATTTAAAAAAACTTGAAAGTTGACATTCACTTCATTTTTGTTCCATTATCACTAAAATATATTGTAATGTCAAATTCTTAATTAATTTGCTTCTGTCATTGTTAATTTTTAGATGGTATTTGATTTTTTAAAATAATTTTTATATATATATATTTCACATCATTGTGATCCTGGGGGACAAATACATAGAGAAAAACCTGGGCAAAACCCTTCATGAGTTACTATTCAGAAATTCATTTTTGTCCTTTCAGTTTTAAACCTTTATTACAATTTGTTCTCCCTGCTCAGCTTTCTTCACTTTCTGATCTGATTATCTCCCTTTTTCCCCCTTACTACACTACTGCTACACCTCTACTATTTTTATTCTTTCTTTGCTTTGCAGGAGACAAAACCTCTCCCTGAATGAACAGAAGTCAAGCATTAGCAAAATGAATACCAGGTTAGGAATATATATGTGAACTGGAATGAACATATATGGGGGAGGAGAGGGTAGAAAACCAAAGATGCTTTATTCAGTAAAGCATTCAACTTCTACAGTGGTCCCCTGAAAGATGGTGTCTTTATCCTAACTGCCCTGCAACCTGTGAAAGTGACTTTATTTGGAAAAAAAGTTCTTTGCAGATTCAAGTTCAGTATTTTGAGATATGGTCGTCCCGGACTATTCTGATAGACCCTAAATCCAGTGACATGGTCCTTATAAGATATAGAAGAGGAGAAGACATAGACTTAAGGGATAGGAGAAGACAATGTAAAGATGGAGATAAGAGATTAGAGTGATGTAACAATGAACCAGAGAAAGCTAAAGTGTATGGATAACTGCCACAAGTTAAAAGAAGCAAGGGACTTACTCCAGAGCTCCCAGAGGATACCGTATGGCCCTACAAGGGTCTTTTTTTTTTTTTTTTAAAGACTAGGTCTCACTTTGTTGCCTAGGGAACCACAGGCTCATGTTGCCCAGGGTAACATGGACTCAAGCGATCCCCAGCCTCAGCCTCCCAGGTAGCTAAGATTACAGGCATGCGCCACCATGCCCAGCACCCTGCCAGCATCTTAATTGCAGGCTTGACTTTCACAACTCTTGAGAGAATACATTTCTGTTTTAACAGCCACAGGATATACTAACACAGATGCCCTCTATGAAGTGTGTACCACTTTGTTACAACAGCCACAGGATATACTAACACAGATGCCCTCTATGAAACATGGTATTCTAGAGTATTCAGCAATACTGAAGAAAAAAATTTCTTTAGAGTAGGAGAAATAAATTCTTGTGTCTAAGCCAGGCACGGTGGCACATGCCTGTAAGCATCAGCCTATGGAGCATGGCTGAGACTGGGGATCATGGTTTGTGTCCCACCAGGGGCAACTTGGTAAGACCTAGTTCCAAAAAAATAGCTGGGCATGGTGGTGCGCGTCTGTAATCCCAGCTACCTGGGAAGCTGAGGTTGGGGATCGCTTGAATCTGATACCCCAGGCAATGTGAGCCTGCAATTCCACAGGCAAGACCTAGTCTCAAAAAAGAAAAGAAAAGAAATTCGGCCGGGCACGGTGGCTCGTGCTTGTAAGCTTCAGCCTATGAAGCGGCCGGGGCTTAGGGATCGCGGTTCGAGTCCCGCCTGGGGCCCGTAGCGAGACCTAGTTCCAAAAAAAATAGCTGGGCGTGGTGGTGCACGCCTGTCATCCCAGCTACCTGGGAAGCTGAGGCTGGGGATTGCTTGAGTCTGTGTGTGGTACCCCGGGCAACGAGAGCCTGCGATTCCACAGGCAAAAATAGCAAGACCTAGTCTAAAAAAAAAAAAAAAAGAAAAAAAGAAAAGAAATTCATGTGTCCATTGAACAACTAATTATTGAGTATTTGTTAGGTATTTGGGATTTATCAGTGAACAAAATAGACAACAGTGCCTGTTCTCATTGCACTGGTATACTACTAGAAGTGGGGAAGAGATAATCTACAAAGGACTTATTAAACTATTGATATATTAAAATACAATAAGAATTATTATACTAAGAAGTATGAAAATGATTGCTCCTTGGCCTTTTGGCTAAGATCAAGTGTAGTAAAAGTAAGAAAACATTAAGGGGGATTAGAATATAGAGTGGAGATTGTAGGTGGATTGTTTTTCTAACAGTGGTATTGGAACTAAGATCTGGAGGAGATGAGGGTATTTCTATGTGGAGCTCTATATGAAGCTATAGGCAGAAGAAAAGCTAGTATAACTTCTAAACCAAAAGATGCCTGCTGTATTTCAGAAACAGGAAGTCATTGCAATTAGAGCAGAGTGAGCAGAGAGAAGTACTAGGAAATGTGGCCAGAGAAGTAATGGGTGCTGGATCCCATAAGATTAGGAGGGCCTATGGAGGGCTTAGATTTTTGACTTTGAGTGAAATAGCAGAGCAGTGGCATGACGTGGCTTACAATTTAACAAGGGGAATTTATTCTGGTTGTTGTGTTAATGGTAGACTGTAAGGACACGGAAAGGAACAGAGAGTTCAGGAAACTAGGCTGCTCTCCAGGCAAGAGGTCATGGTGGTTCAGGACAAGGTAGTACCAGTGAGAAAAGATACATTTTGAAGGTAGAGTCACCAGGATTTCTTGGATAGTTAGCGGGATGACTCTTAAGTCTTTTTTTTTTTTTTTTTTTTTTTTTTTTTTTTTTTTTTTTTTTTTTTTTGAGACTGGGTTTCGCTATTTTTGCCCGTGGAACCGCAGGCTCTCGCTGCCTGGGGTACCACAGACTCAAGCATTCCCCAGCCTCAGCTTCCCAGGTAGCTGGGATGACAGGCACGCACCACCACGCCCAGCTAGTTTTTTGGAACTAGGTCTTGCTACGGACCCCACGCGGGACTCGAACCGC
>PVHY01027283.1:0-16391 GCA_004024945.1 Uropsilus gracilis
CCTTCTTTGCCTTCTCTCTATTCCCCTCTCAGTCTCCCTCTCCTGCTTTCTCACCATCCTCCTCCAGCCAGTCTCTCCATCCCAAGGCTCATAGAAATGACAACAGAGACAGCTCCTTGGAGTTGAGAAGCAGCCTTTCCTCAGACACATACAGCGTGGAGAAGTTCAGTGACATGTGACACTTCCCACCTTCCAAAGCTGTCCCTCAAGGCCCACGGCCTGTGTGCAACAGGGGACCTGTGGTCCCCAGCTGAGATCCAAGGTTCTCCTCCAGACGCCACCCCTCCCCCCAAGGCCATGGCCTCTCCTCTGAGGGAGCAGTCAGGCCCAGTCTTGCCAACACCAGCTGTGTGACCTCCAGTTGCTAGAGGCATCTGCGCTCACCCTTTGAGGAGCTCTCTGAAGAGAGTGGCTTTTGCTTGCTTGCTTCAGAAGGCATCAACTGGCATCCAGAGACTCAGGAAAGAGGAAGTCACTTGGGTCTTCTGGAGAAAATATCTCTGAAGGGTGTGTGATTCAGAGAGGATCTTTGACCAAGAACTGAGAATTCAGTCAGCTTTCTGGGAGTCACTAAGGTCTTGTGCCCTGAAAGCAGAGAGCTGAAGATGCTTTGGTGGGGTGGGGGAGCACCCCATGAGGAGCACAGAGGCACTCTCGGAGGCTGAGCACTCCTGACTTCGGGGTGATACTTGTGAGCACATGTGTGTGGACACGCACCCTCCCCCCATAGTGGCCAGCCATTTTGTGACACTGAAGAGGAAGGAAAGAGAAAAGGGGATGAGGGTGGGATGAGGGTAGGCGAGTGGGAAGAGAAAGCCACTCTAAAGAGGAAGGAAGGGGACTGGGAGTGGGTGGAGAGCAGTCCAGCTCTCAGGGAACTGAGTTCACGGCTCCTTCATTCTGGTCTGCTATGGTGAGCAGGACCAACCAGGGTGAGGAAAGACCTACTGTGTGCACCCAGAGTAGTAGAGTTGACTTACCACTTACACAGGTCTGGCGCAGTGGCTGATAATGTTCCCCAGAATTCATGTCTGCAATGTTTGGCAACAGCATCTTCGTAGGAGTAATGAATTAAAGTCAGGTCACGCTGGTGGAGGGTGGGCCCTCAATCCAATGACAGGCATCCTTCTGGGGAAAGAAGGGAGGAGGCAAGAGGCATGTAAATACGGAGAAACCAACTTGGGGAGTGGAGCCATGCAACTACTAGCTGAGGGACACGGGCACTGCTGCAACCCCAGAAACTGGGGAGCGGGAAGGGGAACCCCAAGAGCCTGCAGAGCAAGCATGGTCCTACTGACATCTGTGAGGAGAAATTTCTGTTTTTTCTTTTGAGACTAGGTCTCGCTATTTTTGGCCGTGGAACTGTAGGCTCACGTTGCCCGGGGTACCCCAGACTCAAGCCATCCCCAGCCTCAGCTTCCCGGATAGCTGGGATTTACAGGCGCATACCCCCATGCCCAGCTATTTTTTTGGAACTAGGTCTCGCTATGGGCCCCAGGGGGGACTCGAACCGCGATCCCTAGCCCCGGCCGCTTCATAGGCTGAAGCTTACAGGCACGAGCCACCACCGTGCCCGGCTTAGAAATTTCTGTTTTTAACAGTCACCCAGTTTGGGAGAATTTGTTATGGGGGGGCCTTAGCAAACTAATAGGTCATCACAGGAGAAAGCCAAATACAGGGACGCCTCATGTTACAAACACCACGTTAACAGAAAAAGGCCTATCAGAACTGTGGCTTCACAACTGAGAATTTAGTCAGCTTTCTGGGAGGTCGTTAATGGTCTTTGCACCCTGAAAGCAGAGGGTTGGAAAATGCTTGGGTGAGGTGGGAAAGCTAGAAGTGAGGGTCTACTCTACTCTTAACGCACACCCTTCTGACATTTTTTTTTCTCCTGAAGTCCCAAGTGAAGCTTCCTTGTGGCTGGGGTGGTTCAACCTTTCTCTGGCCGGTGGTAGCTGAGTTCTGATTCAGTTACCGTGGAACAATGCATAGCAAGGACTGCCTGCATCCTCCCACACACCCATACACCCACACTCACACCCACACACATACAAACAGGACTCTCACAAAACACAAACAAAATAAAGATGAACTCTTGCCACTTGTGACATGAATGGAACTGTAAGGGATTATGCGAAGTGAGCTATAAGTCAGAAGGAGAAAGACAAATACCATATAATTTCATTCATGTGGAACAGAAAAAGCAAAGCAAAGGAACAGACTCAACTAAAACAAAACATACCCTCAAAATCTGAGCCTAGAAAACAAACCCTGAAATCTGCAGAACTGAAGTTACCGGAGGGGAAGCTCAGGCTTGAGGAATGAAAGAGGGAGGGAAGACGGGCACAGTGGCTCGTGCCTGTAAGCTTCAGCCTATGAAGCGGCCGGTGCTTAGGGATCGCGGTTCGAGTCCCGCCTGGGGCCCATAGTGAGACCTAGTTCCAAGATATAGCTGGGCGTGGTGGCACGCACCTGTCATCCCAGCTACCTGGGAAGCTGAGGCTGGGGATTGCTTGAGTCTGTGGGCCGCCCTGGACAATGTGAGCCTGCGGTTCCATGGGCAAAAATAGTGAGAAATAATATCAAAAAAAAAAAGGGTGAAATTATACTAACAAATCAAAGCTGCTTTTCAAGCAACCATTTCCCTGGAGAGTCTGTTACTCCACTTGGAGTTCCCTGATTGAGAGCCACATGAGTAGGGTCTCTTGGAGTCATTTTCACACGACTCAGTCTGGGGTGCTAGAAAAGAAGGCATCCCCAGCCAGGCTGGACTGGTGTGTAGTCAAAGCCCAGCTCTAATTACTGTGCGACCAGAGAGAAGGTGCTGGGACCACAATATTCTGTCCTCGGCCGGCTCCGTTCAGGTGCCATGTCCCTGGAGCTTCATCTCCCCTGGGCATCTCTGAGGCTAGAGGAGGGCAAGACACTCCCTGTGGGCCTACAAGTCTGCTCACATCTGGGGAAAAGGATATCCCCAGGGAAGATGGAGGAGCGTTGCCCGGAGGAAAGGTGACAATGCTAGCTGTCCCACGGCCACAGGACCACCTAAAACTGACCTGAGAAATGCAAGGTCTTGTTCCAAGCTGCATCTAAGTATCTGAATGGACAGCCCTCCCCCAGCTCAACCTTGGTGTTCTCAACCGGAAGACGAGGCAGGCGGCTAGTGTGGGTGAGGAGCCTGGAGACCTTCCATCCAAAATGATCTCAGTGGCCGGGCATGGTGGCTTGTGCCGGTAAGCTTCAGCCTATGAAGCGGCCAGGGCCAGGGATTGAGGTTCGAGTCCTGCCTGGGGCCTGTAGTTCCAAAAAATACCTGGGCGTGGTGGTGCGCGCCTGTAATCCTAGCTACCTGGGAAGCTGAGGTTGGGGATCGCTTGAGTCTGTGGTACCCCGGGCAACGAGAGCCTGCAGTTCCACGGGCAAAAATAGTGAGATCTAGTCTCAAAAAATAAAAACAAACAAACAAAATGCTCTCAGACACCCAGGAAGTCCCGCAGCCCTAATGGTCTGCTTCTTTGTGTGGACACACTCATCCCCCATGCCTGGGCCCTCCGGGTGACAGAGCAAATTTCTAGAGCGTCCACTTCTGCCCGGTCTATCTCTGGCCTTGGTCTCAGCACAGGTGTGGAGTCACAGCATTTGCTTAGCAACGTTCGGTGAGTTTCTGCTCTATGTCTAGTCGATGTGAAGCCCTGCAGGAGCGAAGCCTAGGACCAGAAGACCCCAGTCCCAACGGAAGCAAGGGGGGAGGGGCAGAACTCATCTCAGTGTAAGGAGGTAGAGAGGGACATGTGACGAAATGGAGAAATTCTGTGACAGGCAGTCAGAAAGACCAGCTCGGCCACTACCTTGTCTGTGTGGCCCTGAAGAAAGTTCCTTGTTGAGTCTCTAAGTCTTAGTATCTTGGAGTGTTTTTCATCTCCTGGGATGTTGTGAACTAAAGTGAAACCAGAGGGTAACCTCGGGAAGGAGAAGGATGCTACTGGGAAGAAGATACTATAGAAAAGGGAACCAAGGGTGAGATCTGGGAGGGTTTCCCTCAAGTGACCTTCAAAATGAGATGTGTGTACACACGTGTGTGTGTGTGTGTGTGTGTGTGTAAAGAGCTTCAGACCCAGCGGAACGCAAGAGTGAAAATCCAGAGACGAGAATGAATGAACTAAAAAAACACACATGGAGTGTGTAGCACATAGTAAACAGCTCAGGAAAAGTGCAAGTGTCTGCAATAATGTCGTAGACAGTGATAGGGCGGTCGGCTGAAGAGGTGAACTGAACCAGGCCAGGAACAGGTGTGAAAATGTTTATATTTTATAGTCAGAGCAAGAGAGCCAATAAGCTCTTGTAGATCCTCCGCACAATATAATCAGCTGCCTTTGAGGAAGATCATGCCAGGGTATTTGAAAGCAGACAAAGGGCAGTGGGAAGTTACTCTAATCTGGCAAAAGGTGTTGGTGACCAGAAAGGGGTGGTGGCAGTGCTGAGAGGTCGCAGGAGGTGAGCTGTAAGGGACTGGAGCATGCATTCCAAAGAAGGGTTGAATCCCTGACAGCAAGCACCACGGAGGAGGCAGAGAAGAGGGATTCCCATTACGCTTTGGTGGGAATATGAGCTGGTGCAGTCACTTTGGAAAGCAATATGAGTTGACTTTAAAAAAACTAAAACTGGAAATACCATATGGCCCACCAGTCCCACTCTCAGGCATCACTCCAGGGAACATGAAATCAGCAACACAAAAAACTAGGTGCCTGTACTGTTCATAGCATTTACAGTAGCCAGGACATGGATGCAACCGATGTGCCCACTGAGAGAGAACAGGGTCGAGAAGACGTGGTCTGTCTCCATGGTGGAACAATCCAGTCATCAGGAGAGTGAGATGAAGGGCGGCCACTTACAGCAACATGGAGGGAGCTTGTGGGGATGATGAATAGTGCGGCAACTCAGAATGACAAAAACCCATCCGACATTTCCATAAAAGATGATTTGGCAGAATAAAATTCATAGAAGAACCAGGAGATGTTCATAACATAGGAAGGACTTTGAGGTTAAGAGGGAAGAGGAAGGTCGGGCACGTTGGCTTGTGCCTGTAAGCTTCAGCCTATGAAGCAGCCGGGGCTAGGGATTGTGGTTCGAGTCCCGCCTGGGGCCTGTAGCGAGACCTAGTTCCAAAAAAGAATAGTTGGGCATGGTGGTGCATGCCTGTAATCCCAGCTACCTGGGAAGCTGAGGCTGGGGATTGCTTGAGTCTGTGGTACCCCAGTAACAAGAGCCTGCAGTTCCACAGGCAAAAATAGCAAGACCTAGTCTCAAATAAAAAAAAGATACCCCTATCTGGATGCGTTATTTCCCATGTCTTCAACTCTCCCTCTTCAGCTCCATCTCTTCAGCATATACACTAATAGTCTCTTCAATACAGTGAAGTAAACATTTATCCAAGCAAATCAAGCCAGATAAAAGTCCCTGTCTTCACTGCCTTTAGTCATCTCTTTCCTTATCTTGAATTCCTTAAGAGAGCTCCCGTGGAACTTTGCTTTTCAACCTCTTCTCATGTTAAAGAACTATATCCCATCAAAACAGTTCTTCACTCAATCCCTCATCAAGGAGTTATTGAATCACCCTTAGGTGCCGGGCATATATACTATACCGAGAGGGGATTCACTGATGAACAGGACTGAGGTGGGTCTAATCCTCAGATAAGACAAATGGTTTTTATAAACGAGGGGCATTGAAGTGAACATGAATTCCAACAAATTCTCCCAAGGAATCCTGTCCAGTGGTCAGAGGATTGGAAGGTTATCATGCAGGGTTAAGAGCATGCGGGTGGGTGGGTGTAGATCGTGGATGGTGGGTGCTAGGCCTGTGTTTTGGGCAGCAGGGACAATCATCAGGGATCAGGCCCTAGGAACCCTGAGTCCCAGACGCCAGCATGCAAAGGATCATGGAGCTGGAGGTGGGCTTCACCCAGAGGGCAGCAAACGCTCTTTGAAGGACACTACTCCTGTTTGTGACTTCAAAAGCCCACGGATGTGACAGTGATGGCCAAGCCCTGGAGGGCTGGTGAACAATTCCCTGCACCCGGTTTCAGTGCTTCTAACACAGGAGGACTGAGAATCTGTGTTGGTGACAAATTCATGGGGATTCTGATGCTACTGGCTTTGGACTGAGGCACTGAAGGAAGGGAATGGAGGCAGGAAGGACTCTGGGGCGACAGGGTGACTCACTGATAAGGAGGAGAAGCCAAGAAGATGCTTCCATTTTGCCAAGCCTGAGGACCACTCATTCCCTTCACAGCCTCCTGCTCCCTTGGCTGTCTTGGGGAACAGGTCTTAATCCCTGGGGTTGGTTTTCCCCACTCCCTCCTAACTCCATTCAGCTGAAGGCCCTCCATCGTCCCTCCTCAAGCATTTTTTTCTAGACTAGACCCTTGAGTTCATTTTCTTTATTCTTCATTCCTCCACAGGGTTAGAGCCTTACCTCCGCCACTCGTCTTGGCCCCTCTTCCCATCCTTAGCACGTTGTGGACACACAGTAGGTACTCAATAAATATTTATGAGCAGAAGAGCCAGTCCTGCTCTTGCCACTCTTGGAAGCTCTGTGAGCACAGGCAGATGCCTTCATCTCACAATTTCCATCTCTTTGTGTGTGACCTGTGGATTAACAACAGACTTTACATCCCAAGACTTGCTTTGGGGAGGAAATCAGAGAATGTGTGTATGGCTCATGTAGCACATAGCAAGCACTAACTTCCACTCTTCCCCTTCCCCACCCCCCAAAAAATGACTCTTGTTTTTATTGCTGGCGCTTGCACCACTTTGGGAGAGGTGACAGGACACGTCTGTGTCTCAACTTCAGTGCGCGACCACTTTCAACAAGCTGCTCTCTCAGGCCGTGCTGTTGTAAGCAGAGAGGGAAGCCGTCAGTAGGTGTGTAACCAAGGTGCATTTTCTCTCCTTAAACTCTTCCCTTGCCCCTCCCTGGAGACCCCAGCTTGCACTTGGTGTGTTTTAGCCCTTGGTGGGCTGAAAGGATGACGCTAGGAAGAAAGTGTTCAGGACTGTGATTTACCCCTAAGCATTGTTGAAAAACAAAGAACATTCCTTTCATCTGGAAGATCTGCATCCCATTAACACCCTTCCTCAGCTTTGTCTTCCTGAAGAGCTTAGTGTAGACTGATAGAGAATGGAAAAATAAAACAGAATGGGACATCCACTCCCCGTCGTTTGGGATTTCCCTGAAATCAGCCTAGCCGAGTGTCTCTAAATTAGGAACGACTGTAAATTCCCCCCCAAAGGATCTAGACCAGGCAAAGACTATTGCCACCTTGCTCGGGGTACCTGCGTACAGAGTTAGGCTTTACTTTTAATTAGCAATCCCTGTTCTCACCCTCGTTGCTTCTTTTCCACGCTCCTCCTTTGAAGCAGGCTGATATGCTACCTCTGACCAGCCATCTCATGCAGCTAGGGTGCCAGGAGTCATCCTCATTCTCTAGCCTTGGACTGTTTATTGCTGGGAAGATCTGCTTCAGGGTCCATAGCTTGTGCACCAAGACATCGTTGCTTACTGAATGGGTCACAGGCTATTGCCAACAAACCACAGACACCCCCACCCCCCCCCACACACGCAACTTTTTGGGGGGTCCTTTCCCCAAGCTTTGTGCCAGCTTGTCTTCAAAGCCGGCGGGTGGAGAACTTGCCCACATAGAGAAGCTGTGAGAACCTGAACTCCGGTGACCGACATTGGCAGAAGTGTGTTCCTTGACAGGTCTGATTGCTTTCTAACGGGATCCCTTTGTTGTTTCCAAAGGGCAGCAGAGACTAACACTTCCTTCCTCTCCATACATTCCACCCCTAAGTCAAGCCACCGCAGACGTCCCCCGGGGGACTCTTCGTTCGGTCCTGGGCTGAGTTCTGGATGGGAGGCGGCGTCAGGGCCAGTGAATCCCTTCCTGACACGTTGCAAGTGTCCCTCCCTCTCTAGCTCCGGATCAGTGTCAGCTAATTGGCACCGAGTGGTAGCGTACAACCCCCTCTGGGTGGGCTGGGGGGAGGGCAGTTTGTCTGCGGTCAAGACCAGCCTTTCTGAAGGTGTCCTGTTTGCCCTCCACCCTCTGGCTGGCTGAGCCTACCAGGGCCTGTTGCACACAGGCGGTTGGAAGGGTTCCCTCCCCCGCACCCTCCTTCTCAGCCGTTTCCTGGTCCCAGGGCTCGGGCAGCTGCTTCCCCAGCCAGGAGCTCGCCCTCTTCCTCACGGGCTTGTCGGGACTTAGTGATTCAAGCTAATACCTTCTGGTTCCCAAGTGAGTCACCGCAGGGCTGCGCTCCAGCCGCGAAGGGGCAAAGAGTGGAGCGTTTAAGATCACCCCCGCGTGCTTTGGGAAGACTTTGAACTGCTCAATTTATGTGGATTGTATCTCCCTTTGAATTTAGGATCTAGGGTGTGACAGCTTGAAGCTATTAGGGTGGGTCTTAGGACCCAAACGCAAGGATCAAGAAAAAGACTTGAAGGGCTTGAATCAATTACTCCAGGGGTCAGAACCAAAGACAGTATTGATTGATTTATGGGTGGTGGTGGCGGTGGATTAAAACCCTACCGAGCCCCGGGAGCTGAAGTCCTATGCTGCGGCAGGGACAATGAGGTAATTAGCAGAGCGATAGTAACTTCCACTTACCTCTGTGGTCAGTGTTCTGTTTCTCTTTCGGGCGGTGGGTTTTCAAAGGCTTATAATTAATAATATCTACACTCGGAGGTGCCTTTTCATGTCCTAATGAGGAGCATGTGTCAGGAGTGTCGGGGTGGAAGAGGCTGGAAGGCCGGGGAGCAGGTAGTTTCCTCAAGAATGACTCACATGACAGAAGAGCAAGTGTGTTTGATTTTACGATTTGAACAGTAGCATCCCAACTGGCTGCTTCCCAGGAGTGAGCGGCGCATCCCGGCTAACAAATGGCTGACATGGGGGTGGGGGTGGGGGGGATGGGCTGAGGGCTTCTCCCTGGGAAAGGAAGCGTTCACAAGGAACAAAACCAGAGAACCAAAACCCGAGGGGGAACTGGGGTCCCGCCAGCCGAATGCTGGAGCCCAAGTCCCATAATCCACCAGCTGGGGCCCCGCCAGCCGAATGCTGGAGCCCAAGTCCCATAATCCACCAGCTGGGGCTCCTCTTGGCCTTGGGCTGTCAGGGCAGCCCCACTGGCCCCTTCGCAGGCTGCTCCTGCACAGGAAGCAGGTGGGTCACCTGGGCATGAGCCCCAGGCCTGGCCTTTATTATCAGGGGAACTTTGGGCATTTGCGTGTGCCTCAGTTTCCCTTCTGTAGAAGTCACCAGCACCTCCTTTCAGAGCGTTACTATGATTTAGAAGAATGCCTGGCACAGCTAGTTTCTTAGGGTCGTTGCCTGAGTTGCTGGGTCAGACCCCAAAATCAAAGCCTTCACTGGGAAAGCTTTATCTACTTCAGGAAGGAACCAAGGCGAGAGTCACCAGTTTTTCAGCAAGAATGGGACTGAATGAAGCCCCTTACTGTGTGGCCTCAGAGAAGTTACCTAACCACTCTGAGCTTTTATCAGAGTTCATTGTGTGTCTCTCAGACTTCTGGGAGCTCTGTAAAGCTTTGGCCACCTGGTTGGAGCAGGCAAGCCTTCAGAAACCCCCAGGTTTCTGCCGAGAGACAGCACCAGTTAAAACAAGAACAGAATTCCTTCTTCCTCTCCCTTCCAACCCCCAGTCCTTTTCTCTGGCTCTTTGTAGACTTAAGTGTTATCTTTCACCTCTGGTATCCCCCTTTCCCCACCTCTAACCTCACCAGCCTCTGCCCTCTCATTCTTTCAAGTATCAGCCCCCGGCCCTTGGCCCTTATCTCCCAATCTCCAGGAAGTCTTCTAGCCCTGACAGCTTAAAGACCTGAAGCCCCCACCCTAGTCTTAACAAAGCAAAGTCCTTGTGCTTTCTTAAACAAGCTCTCCCCCCCCCCATCTTTGTCAAGCTCCTTCCCCAAGGGCCAACCTCTGTTAATTTGTAATTGAGAAGAGAATGAAAAGCAAAGAAACCAAACAAGGCTTAAGATTTGGCTGATGATATATTGGCCAGTTATTTTATTTTTTTCTAGAAACAATAGAAAAAAATCAATTTTATAAAGGAAAATGTATTTAAATAAAAAAAAATTATGGTTTATAATACAGGGTTGGAAATCTGGAATAACTGCTATAAACGTTTTATTAAAGTTATTTACATTTGATGGTCATTATTTACAGAGGAGAAGTTGGGTCAACTTTTAGAATTCTTTAAAAACAATTCTTAAATACAAATCTGTGAAAAGAAAAAAACAAATGGCAAGCATAAAAAAAATGTCCTTTTATGCCCAAAGTCCCAGTTGAGGCAGTTTACTTTTTATGGCTCAATCTTTCAATCCAAAGACCCAGCCACGGTTGTGAGGTTGCACTGACCGGCATGCATGTGAGGAAGAGTCAGGTAAAGGATGGCTGCTCTCCTGCCCGAAGGAACCTTCGCCTTATTCTCTACCAGTAACAAGAGTGATTCCAGTTCCTCCCTCCAACAGGTCCCTTCAGGCGCAAGAGTTTCGCAGCTGCTCCAGTTTCTGTTTGAGCTGTTCGCGCCGCTTCCTCAAGGAGTCTTTCTCCAACAGGAGCTTCTGCTCCTCGGCCTGCACCGAGATGATGTAGGTGGTGGCTTTTTTAAGGATAACGACCTTGGGGGCCTTTTCGTTGTTTTCCAACTCCGGGATCTGGTCCCGCAGTGCAAAAAAGCTCCGTTTCAGCTCGTTCCTCCGCTGTCGCTCCAGCACGTTGTGTGTCCGCCTCTTGTCGTTCTCCTCCGTGTCCGAGGACCTGGGGCTGGTGCACTTGCGGTTGTTGCTGATCTGTTTCAGGACTCTGCCACTGTCCAACTTGGCCCGCTTGGCGGCCGGGTAGTCCTTCCTGGTGGAGGGGGGCGCTGCGTAATTGTGCTGGTGGGTGGACACGTGGCATCTCTTCAGGACCAGCGGGCTGTGAGGGGGTTTGCCGTGGCCACCGCTGGAGGGTGACCCCGATTCTGACCTTTTGGCAGGCGGCTGCCTCTTCTCCACGGACACCACGTCGATTTCTTCCTCATCCTCTTGTTCTTCCTCTTTAAGAAAGGAAATAGAAAGCACCCGGTTAGGCACGTTTCCTTGAAATCAAGGGGCCGGATAACATGCATGCTCTGTGCGAGGGATGACCCTCCCCCTCCCAAGTTGTAAAGCTGCAAAGAGAACTAACTCGCTGTGGCCTCTCTTCTCCCGCCAGCGCAGTTTCAGAGAGGAAGGAGTGACAGCTGGATTTATGGCATAGACAAGAAAATTACAATTTAGCAGCCGCTCCACACCGATGCCAATTCTTACCTAAGACTTAATGAGGCTTTGGACACACCCAGAGTAAAGCACATTCCCAAGCACCTCCTATTTTTAAGGGACTTTACCCAGAACCCTCCAGGTGCTGCCAAGGATCTCCCTCTAAGACTTCAGTGACTCCCAATTTTACTGGAAGTGCAGAAAGGGAAAAAAAAAAAAAAAGCCACAACCCTTGAATCGTTGCCCGGTGCTGAGGGGTGGGGGAAGGTTAAAAAAAAAAAAAAAAGCGCCAGTTTTGGCTAGGACTGGCTTTTCTGTGTTCCAAGTGGACTGACAAGATCCCAGCGCCTGACTCCCTCCACCCAAAGGACTTTCACTAGCTCCTGGCATCCCGAGGGAGCGGCTCTGCGCTCCCCATCTCCGCCCAGCCCCCGCCCCCTTCATTTCTGAGGCTCGGTACTCCATTCAGCGCCAACAACTCCTCAGAAGTGAGAGGAGGCCATTCATTCCCTCTTGAAGTGATCAGCTCGCCCAGAGCCCCATTCACACCCCCCTCGACCCCCTACCCCCAGGACAATTAAAATGCTTAGGAAAGGTAAGAGGGAGCGGATTGAATTGCAAGATAAGCCAGAAGATTAAAACACCAAATGAAATTCCTAAGGGGCGGGAGGGAAAGGAGGCTCTTGGGGAGGTGATGGGGGGGGGGACGACCCTGACGCTCAGTGTTCCAGGGAGAGGACCTGCCACTCCCTTTCCAAGGAGAAGAGAGACGGGGCAAGGCAGGGCCCCCGAGGAGAACAGGAAAGCCCACCCGCCACCCCTGTGCGCCAGTCCGGAGGTGCCCCTTACCGGAGTCACTGCTGGTCGTGGGTGGGGTCTCCTCGTGGAGCGCCAAGGGCTGGGGGCTGGCCCGCGGGGACGACTCGGCCGAGGACAGCAGAGAATCCGAACAGGGGGAGAAGGCGCTGGAGTCCGGCGAGGCGCAGGGTTTGGCCGAGCCGCCGTCGTTGAGCGGGTAGGGGAAGACCACCGAGGGGTCGATGCACTCGGAGGCGGCGGCGCTCATGTCCTGCAGGTAGAGGCTGGAGCTGGCGCAGACGCCGCCGCCGCCGGGGCCCAGGGCCGGGCTGGGGCAGCCGCTGTCTCTGCGCGCAGCCTGGTAGGACACCAGCTTCTCGGACACCAGCTTGGCGGCGGCCGAGAAGCCGCTCCACATGCAGTCCTGGATGATGATGTTCTTGATGAAGGTCTCGTCCTCCGGGTCGCAGATGAAGCTCTGGTTCACCATGTCCCCGCCCAGCAGCTCGGTGACCATCTCCAGCTGGTCGGCCGTGGAGAAGCTGCCACCGCCACCGTCGTCGTCGCCCCGGGGGGAGAAGGAGGCGACCGCGGCGACGTAGGAGGGCGAGCAGAGCCCGGAGCGGCGGCTGGGCGACAGCGGCGGGGTGGGCAGCAGCTCGAATTTCTTCCAGATGTCCTCGCTGGGCGCCGGCGGCTGCAGCTCGCTTTGCTGCTGCTGCTGGTAGAAATTCTCCTCCTCGTCGCAGTAGAAATACGGCTGCACCGAGTCGTAGTCCAGGTCATAGTTCCTGTTGGCAAAGCTGACGTTGAGGGGCATCGCGGCGGCCTGCGGAAGGGGGTGCACAAGGGAGGGGCGGCCGTCAGTCCGGGGGGTCTTGGTCGTGCGTAAAGACGCGGCGCCCGTCCGCCCCACCATCCAGACCCACTCCCCGGCGCTCTCCCCCACCCCCCAATCCACCCCCGGGGAGCAGCGGCGCCCTTTCGGGGCCACCCCCCCTTCCGAAGCCTCGCACCCCGGCGTGGTGCGCCCCGATGGAGCGCGCCTGGAGCCGCCCGGGTCTCGCCGCCGAGACCAGCTCCGGCCTCCCGAAGAGGCCGGGCAGGCGGCCGCCCGGGAGCCAGGCTTCGCGCTCCAAGAGCAAAAGTTTTGCGCCACCTGAAGGAGAAGGAGAGAGACGCCGCGGCCTCCGCGCCCCCCTTCCGCGCGGGGGCCCCTCCGCGCCGCGCCTGTTCCCACTCGAGCCCTCGCGGGGGGGGGGCTCCGTACCCCGCCGGCGCCGCCGCCCCTCCCAGTTCCCCCCCTCGCCGCCGCCCGCGTCCCCACCCTCCGCGCGCCCCCTCCCTGCCTGCGCCGGCTTTTTCCTTCTGTAGTCGCCGGGGTGACGAGCGCAGCCGCGGGTCTTAACACTTCCCCGGTCAATGGTGGGGGGGGGGGTGTTAAAAAAATCCCAGGGGCTCCTCCTTTCAACGCCCAGCGCCCAGACTCCGCCGCGCCAGCCCCTCGGGAGGGAGGTGCCCGGCGCCTTCCCCTCCGTGCCCGGGGTAGCAGCTGTTCTGGAGAAGCCCAGATCCTGCTCCCGGCGCCCCCCACCGCGTCGCAGGGGCGCGGGGCGACCCGCGGGGGGGGGGAGACACTAGAACGCGCGGGGTGGGGGGCACAGGCTGCAGGGGGGCGATTCCTTCCCCCCACCGCCCCCCAATCAATGGTTCCGGAGATTCGGACCCAGCCCTGTCCAGCCTCCCTCGCCCCCCCACCCCCTCCCCGGGCCGCCCCTCCGCCAGGTCCTCACACCTCCGCAGAGCCGGCGCTTGCAATTTAGTCTCCAAGAGTCTAAATGCCAACTTCTTCGCAGGAGCTGCGGGCGCGCTGGACGCGCCGGCGGGATGGGCAGCGGGGCGCGCCGCAGGGCCCGCGCCCGGCTGTCAGGCGCGCGGAGCCCACGTTTAAATGCCCTCCGGTCGGCAGGGCGGCCGGGCGGCCGCTCGCTCCCACGCGCAGCGTGGACCGTCCACTCCCGGGAACTCAGCCTGCCAAGGGCCAACTGCCCACCTTGAAGCGCAGCCCCCCCCTCACCCCCAAAGCAAAAAGCAAGGAATGCGAGAAAGCGAACGCCCAGGCGCCCGGGTCGGTGCCCACGGACGGGGACCAGAAAAAAAAAAAAAAGAAAAATCCCTAAAAACGATTAAAAAAAAAATCAAAACGCCCCCGGCTCCCCTTCTGCGCCCCCGCGCCCCCGATCGAGCTCCCGCGCATTCCCGTCCTCCCCCGACCGACCCCAACTATTCTGGGCGAAGTGTCACTAGCGCAGAACGGGAGCAAAGACAGCTCAAACGGGGGGAGGGGGGGCTCGGTCCACGCAGAATGCAGGCGATCGAGAAGAGAAACGCGCCCCACACGGAGCGGGGGTGCTTACCGGGGTCTCAGCTCTCCGAAGGAAATCCAGCGCCCGAAGCGCGGCGAGGGGCGAGGGGCCGAGGGTCCCCCCCCCCCCAAGAAAGCGCAGCTTCTCCGGAGCCTCCCGGCGCTTGTAAGTTCCAGTGGAAAGTGCCCGGCCGCGGCGATGGGCAAAGTTTCCCGGCGGCGGCGGCGGCGGGGGTGGCGCCCGGCTGGCAGGGGTCCGCGCAGGGCGGGCTGGGGGGTGGGTGGGGGCGGCCGGACTGGAGGCGAAGCCGGCCGCGCTCCCTGGCCCGGGGCCTCGAGCGCGTCTCCGGCAGCCGGCTAGCTCCGCTCCGCCACCCGCGCGGCCTCGGCTCGCCCGCGCAGCGCTCGCCGGGATTACTACGGCGCGCACAGAGCCCGCAGACGGCCTTTTATAGCCTCCGCAGACCCCTCCCTCTTGTTCTTTTCCCGCCAAGCCTCGGTCAGCCCAGCCCCTGCGAGCCGAGAAGGCGGCGGCGGCGACCCGGAGTCCGCAGCTGCAGCTGCAGCTGCTGCTGCTGCTGCTGCTGCTGCTGCGCGCGGCGGTGGCGAGCCCAGCCCGGGGGTCCTGCGCCGCGCAGCCCCTCGCCTATAAAGGGCCGGGGGGCGGGGCTCTCCCGCCGCCGGGGGACGGACGGCGGGCGGAGGCTCGGCTCCGGGCTCCGCGCGCCCAGCCCACGATGTAAACAGAGCTGGAGCGGGGCGCATCCCCGCCCCTCGCTTCGCTCCCCGCGGGCGGCGCGACCGAGCCCGGGCTCCGGGCTCCGGGTTTCGGGCTCGGTTACTGGCCGCGTCGCCACCGCCGCGGCTCGCGCGTCCTGCGCGTCCCCCCCCGCCCCCCCCCCCGCCCAGGCCGGGCAGCGCTGGGCAGATGCGTGTGCGGAGAGGCGAGCGAGGAGGGGAGGGGGGCGCCGCGCGCTCTGGTTGCGCGTGGGGCGCGAGCGTGGCGGGGCCGAGCGACAGCGGTGCCGGACCGGTCACTCTCGGCCGCGCCACGTAGGCCTCCCGCGCGCGTTAGGGGTCAACAGGGGGGGTGTTGGGGGGGGTCTCATGTTGGGTGTGTGGAGCTATCGCGACTGGGCACCGTCCACCCGGAATGAACCCCCGAATTGGCCGGAGAGCATCGGACACCCCTCCCGCCCCGCCTCCACGGAGCCCCGGGGGCCCCCCCACGGGCGTCGGCTGTCCCCCCAGGACGCGCTAGTCCCCGGGAGCTTGGCGCGCCCCGGGATGGGCGTCGGGGGGGGGCGGTGCGGGTGCTTCCGGGGGGGGTCCCTCCCCATCGGCTCTGCGCCCCGAGCTCCCCCGCGCCTCGCCCTGGGAGTTGGGAGACAAACCCATCTCGCTTCCCGGGGCGCGGGCGCGCTCCAGTCCCCGGCTCCCGGCTTTGGGGGGGCTCAGGCGCGAGACGGGCCAATCTACTGGGGCGGGGGGCGCGCGGCGGGGCCGGACTCCCCAGAAGGGGGAAGAGGTGAGACCAGGGGAGGCCGCCCTGGGAGTCAGCAGAGAAGACCGTTAACTCTTTCCTCCTCGGGACCGGACGCG
Organism: Uropsilus gracilis; assembly: GCA_004024945.1. Classification (NCBI taxonomy): domain Eukaryota; kingdom Metazoa; phylum Chordata; class Mammalia; order Eulipotyphla; family Talpidae; genus Uropsilus; species Uropsilus gracilis. The sequence continues at coordinate 16,085 of PVHY01027283.1, forward strand.
GACGTCCCTCCCGGGCCGTCTTTTCCTTTAATTGTTGGAATCTTGATCGCGACCCAAAAAAAGGCACCGGTTCGGATCAAAGGGAAGGAACCGAGAATTACTTCCGAGCCTTTTTTTGGGGTTGGGGGGGTGGGGTGGGGGGAGGGGGATCTTCAGCCAATTAACGTTTGGCCGAATTTCAGACATTAATTTCCTAGTTCACCGACTCATTCTTTTGCCCGAGCAGCGGAGTGAAAGTGCGTTCGGCGGCCTCCGCCCCCCGGTCTCCACTGGGTCCGCTGCCTTGCGTCACCCCCCCCCCCCCCCC
>PVHY01027284.1:0-16409 GCA_004024945.1 Uropsilus gracilis
GGGGGGGGTGTGGAGGGAGGGCGGAGGTCTTGAAACATAGCGTTCCTTGTAAAGTCTCCAGCTAAACTGCCTCTGGGGAATTGTCTTCACATAAGCCAAATAAGGTCCTGGGGATTAACTTGAAATGGGTATAATTTATTTATTTACGTTTATTCGATCATTCATCTGTGAAAATACTAATTTGGGGCCTATCGAGTCTGCTGATGCTGTGAATAAAGCACAATAAATCTGAGGGAGCTCTTCCCTTAAAGAACTTCAAGTCTAGCAAGAGAAGGTGCATAAAGTCAAATATGCAGTCAATAATAACGGCGTTAAGTGAAGACAGATGCACTATACTTGAGTCTGGTCAGTGGGAGAGACGTAAGACCTTCAAACTACTCATTCTGCTCTGTATCCTGATGGAATTGATGGAAACTCAGATTTCCTTCTTAAAGTAGACCCTCATCAGAGCATTTGAGGATTTCGTTTCCGAAAATTCTGTATATGAAAAGTGCTTTGTACTAAGGCCGGACACGGTGGCGTGCCTTTAACTGCAGCCTACGAAGCGAGGCCAAGACTGGGAATCGCTTGAGTTCGCGGATTCAAGACCTGCCCGGGGCAACCTAGCAACACCTAGTCTCAAAAAATAGCTGGGCGTGGTGGCACGCACCTGTAATCCCAGCTACCTGGGAGGCTGAGGCTGGGGATCGCTTGAGTCTGTGGTACCCAGGGCCTGTGGTTCACTGGGTAAAATAGCAAGACCTAGTCTCAAAAAAAAAAAAAAAAAAGGAAAGTGCTTTGTAAATTGCAAAGTGTTACACAAGTATTTAGCTTAAAGTTTTTGAAAAACAGACATTTGGGGACCCATAATTCTGTTTTCCATCTCTGAGGAGATACTTAGTCAAGTTTCCCAAAGGCCATGAAGAAAGGAACCTAAGGAACAACTGTCCTATTTGTGTGGTAGTGTGTCCAGCCCACAGCCCGGCCTCAGCAGTGTCCACTTTGTACCTGGGGACGTGTGTCCTTTTTGTAGCCCTCTTCCCATTGTGCAGAGACTGATAAGCTCTAAAAATGGGCACAAGAGACCTAAGAACTGTTGTTGGAATGGCCGGGTTGTCCAAAGCTGGCCTCTTTCCCATTTCCTTTGCAACTGAGGAAAATACATTTACTGGGAGATTTTGACCAGTGAGGGCTACGTTGCCAGGGAGCAGCAAGTGTGAGTTTTGCAGACCTCAAAGAGTTGGGGGGAAAGTGGAGACAGGTCACCCAGGAGTTAATACACCTCAACCAATGCTCTAGTGGCAGCCTGTGCAGCCAGGACCTGGAAGGACAGTGCCGGGTGGGGTTTGTCTGTCTAGGCCAGTGATCGCTGTACAGTATTCAGAAAAAGTAGAGACTGTGGCCTTGGATCTGCCATTAATCCAAACTCTGAATTGTCTAAATAGTCACCACAGAACAGTGGAACTCTGGCAGGCACAGTGGCATGTGCTTGTAAACGGCAGCCCTGGAAGCTGCGGCTGGAACCAGGGATCACAGTTCGAGTCCCGTCTGGGGCAACCTTGCGAGACCTAGTTCCAAAAAAATAGCTGGACATGGTGGTGCGTACCTGTAATCCCAGCTACCTGGGAGGCTGAGGCTGGGACTTTTCAAGTTCTAATGAGCAGCTAGGATGGGATTTGCCAATAGTTAGGAATCGAGGTTAGAAGCTGGACATAACTATTCTCATGACTCTGTCTCTTATTCATTGTGTGATCTTAAACAAGTTATTTAATCTTTCTACAAGTCAGTTCTCTGAATTTCCAATAATAAATAATAGTGTGGCAGAGATTGGTAGATCCCTAACCAATAGGCATACCTCAGTTCTTTTTCTCATGATCACTACCCACTATAGATGTTGACAAAACCAGAAACTTTCCTAGCTTCCCTTGAATGAATGGTGAGCATGTTAGTGAGATAAAAGGAAAGTTGGCATAGAAGATTCTGGGAATGATTTTTATCTAAGGAAAAAGAGAGTAATAGCTGAAGATAAATCTCTTGTTCCTTTTCTTCTTTGCACATTGTTCAAAGGTTTGTGAGGTCTGGAGCCATGGCAGCCATCTTGTGATCATGAGCCAGCACATCTGTGAGTGAAAAACCAGCACTTTGAGGGTGATGGAAGAAAACAGTGTAAAAACCTAGTGCTGATATTGATAAGCTGAACCAGCACTGCAATACCCAATTCCCTCATTAAGAATGCTTTTAGGGTTTAAGTTATTGATTTCCTGTGATTGGCAATTAAAAGCATTGTAAGTGACATATCAAACTTAAGTTTATGAGAGTAAGAGAACATATGGAGAATTCCTTGCATAGTCCTTCAAAGTCATGAACATATAACAGAATTTTCTATTGACTGGAATAACTACCCAGAGATCCACAGGTCAGATTTGAGGAAGTATTGGGAAATTTTCGAATTGTAAAATTTAACCTTTCCTTCCTACTTGGCTGGATATTGGAATTGTTAAGTGTTAACAGCAGAAGGGAGTCTTTAGTTTTAAATTCATCTTAACTTTTTTATTTAAAAGAAATTGGCCCTCAAAATGAGGGTGAGACAGTCCCCCCAGGTCACATACAGTTTTAGTGGTAAAACCTGAGCTGGAGCTTAACATCTCTTGGTCTTTGGGGCCAAAGCTCTTCATCCACATTACCTTCCATTCCCATTTCAAAGGTTTTTATGCAGAGTGGGGTGTAAAATGAGATGCCAAGTAGGGTATAATTTTGACAAATCTGGTAAGTTCTGTGCATGAATAAGGTCATCATACTTAGTGCATATGGCTTAGCATTTTAATCCTTTGTCAAATGTGCACATGTCCTGGGAGTGGGGGGGGGGCTGGTCTTAGCTGGAGGCCCTCCCCTAGTTAGGTGTTGCATCTGTATTCATTGGCTCATTCACCCATCACTGATGGATACGTTTATTCAAGAAATATTTCATGAGTGCCTACTATGAATCGAACATTGATAATTTGTTTACTACTTGTGTAAATGAACTGGAGCAAGAGTGCTAAGTGAAACATCTACTCTCATTCCTAGGACAAAGACCAATAGCTTGCTAAATCAAACTGTCCCATGGGAGGGATTTAGGATCCACTAACCACAGTGGATGCTCTGATGTTTGGATCCCCAAGTGCCTGGAAACCTGATGGTGGGTCCCACTGCTGGGATATTTTTTTCGGCAGGTCTTAGTGACTCTAAGTGACTTTTTGACAGGTCTTTGTGACCCTAACAGTTTTGGGAGCACTCATACAGATGTACTGACCTCTTCCCTTGCAGGCTGTGGGATTACACTGGGATGGGAGCTGGGGCATGAAGGTTTCATATAGTGAGAGAAAGGATTTGAGAATGGAGATGCTTTTGGTAGACTGAAGCAGGTGAATGTGGTTGGAGTATGAATAGAAGTGTTAGAATTTTAGGTGAGAGAGGCTTGTCTTCAGTTTCTGCTCTGCTGACTCCCTGGCTGTAAGCTTTGGTAAGGCACTCGCTCGTTCTCTGTGACTCAGGTGTCTGTGTGGGACTATTACTTGCTGTAGCTATTAAGTGGGGTCATCTGTCTTTCTGTCTGTTTATCTAGAGCTGCACAGTGGAGGGCACACAGTATCCTAAGATTTGAATGCACAGCTTATATGGGAGATAATCTCAAGAACTTCCAATAGGAGAGTGGAAACATCACATAGAGGAGGGGGACAAGGCAAAAAAAGGGAGTGTTCTTGAGTAAGTTAATATGGTGGTCAGTTGAAACTGACCCTTGTTGAGGATTTCTGGGAGATATTATAATACAGACCTCAGAGTCACCCAGTTGGGAGAGAAAGAAGCCAAGGTATTTCCCTTCCAATTCTCATCATCATTGAGTATTGCTGCTATTGGGGCATTCATTTCCAGAACTTCTGGTGCATTCTGAGTGGGCAGGGTAGAAGTCTTGGGTGGATTCTTGCAGGTCTTGCAGTAGAACATTGTCAGAATATGTTGGAGCAGCAGATGCCAAGGGGATATGGACAGATTGATCTGAATTCAAAGTCATGTTCTGTTTGTTACTTATGATGAGCTGTGTTTTCATGAGTAAGTCACCTAAGCTCTTGGCTACTCCAACAGTGGTCCATCACCTGTGGAGGCAAGGATATCGCCTGGGTCGATTAGAAATGCATATTTTCAGGTTCCACAGATCATGGTTATCTATGATTGTACAACAGTTAACCCTGAAGCCCTGCAGCTTTAGCAACAATAATTTAATATGTTGGCTGGTGTCTGCTTCCTTTCCTTGATGTGAAGGAGCTGGTGCTCCTTTAGGGTTAAGAAGGGAGAGTGGGCTTAGGGAAGGCTGGGGTCAAGAGAAGAGAGAAAGGAGTGGTTTTTGTTGCTTCCCCTCTTAACCCATATCCATGTCCACCCCTAGCTAATGACCTAATTTTTGATTTGAACAAAGTTAAGATGAAAAGCGAAAGGTCAGGTGAGACAATAGACCCAAACAGGTTTTCTTAGGAATGAAATAGGAGCCTGACTTAAGGAAAATTCTTTCTCCAACTCTGCCTGAAGCCTCAGTGAACCTTCTAAGGGTTCATGATGACTCCCTAGTGAATATAACCACAGGAGCCAGAGCTTCAAGCAACTATGTGACTCTGTTTCCTGCTCTCTGCCTCTCCCATCAGTGACTGGGGCCTGTGTTGGTACATGGAGGCCCTGAGTTATAATTGGTCACTAAGCTCATAGTGCAACTTTAAACCTGTTGGTGTATCAATTAAGTCCCACAACAACTTCACAAGATGAGAGTTTCTATTCTTATTCCTCTATATTTTTATGAAGAAAGCAAAGTTGAAAGTGGTTAAGTAATTTTCCCAAGATCACACAGCTAGGGAGTAGCAGAATCAGATCATTCTTGTCACCTCAGGAGCACTTACAAGTTACAGGACTGACATAGTCCACTTCTTGTACACCAAAAGACTATTGATATTATCAAGGGTTGAAGCACTTTATGATAGCAATAGGAATATTGATTTTCATGTTTTTGCCACAGTTACTTTTGTTTTTTTCTAACTTTCCTTTCTTTAGTAGTGCACATTGCATATTTTTGCTGATTCATTCATTCAATCAATTTTTATTGGGTAGTTATTATGTTCCAGGCATTATTTAGGGGGTGGGGAATGTTAAGAAACACACAAAAATCTGTCTTTGTGATCCTCACAGACTAATTGGAAGGAGACATATAGTAATGATTTGTCAGTATATTAGAAGGCATCAAGGGCCTTGGAGAAAAATAGGTAAGGTTCCGGATGATGGGAGGCTGTGTGGAGTTTTAAATAAGGTGATCATTAGGCAAGGAAATTAATCAGATAGGAACAACCAGGGGATGCATTTCAGTCAGAGGGAATCGACCATGCAAAGCAGACGGTCAGAACTTGCTTGGTGTGTTTTCTTAGGATCATGACTGGAATAGAGTAAGATGAGGCAGAGCAGTAAGTGCCTGGAATCACCCAGGCAGAGTCATGGGAGAGATTTTGGCTATTGCTTGGAATGATGCATGGCCCTATTGCTTGGAATGATGCATGGCCCTATTGTTTTGAGAAGAGGGATCACCTGACTCCATTTTTTTCAAAAGGAAGCAAGACAACATTACTTTGATTATACTGAGAATGTACTGTAGTGGGGCAGGAACTCATCAAGGAGACCAGTGGACAGGATGAGTTATATGAAGATGATGAGGGGTAGTCAGATGCTGGTTACAGAGACTATGAATTTTCAACAAACATGTGGTTCAAGATTTATCTGTTTCTACTTTCACAGCTGTTCAGGTCATGGTGGCTTGTGTAAATGGTATCCTTAGATTCTGAGGGCAGCTACTTAGACCCTTGGCTCCTCCTCGGGGGTGCACTCATCAGATGTGTTGGCACCAGAAATTATTGCTGGCAACAGCTTTTGTCTCCCTAGCAGGGGGATCAGTAGAAGCTTTTCTCTTAATTAGATTACACAGGGTACCATCATCCATCCGTCTTCCCCAATTAACTTGGGGGAGAATATAAGGGAGATGGTAGAAGGGAAGACAGTCCCAAGCTGATAAATATGAATCAGAACAGACTGGTTGGAGTCTCTGAGGATTCATCAGAGAAGAGAGAAAGGGGAATAGGATTTGTCAAAGGTGCTTTGGTGGAAAGTGCAGAAGGCTGTCTTGGGGTGAGGAATTGATTTAGGAATTGCCACAATAGGTTAAGCTTGGTTTAATGGGAGAGCACCACCTGCATCCTTCAGATTTGTGACATTATTTATACCACCAAGCTGATCAGGATGTCAGGATCCTGGAAGCTTTACTAATGTTGCAATAGAAGTCGCTTGTGTAGGCTGCCAAGGCTGGATATGTCATAAGTACCAGCCTGGTGGACATAGATTCATCAATGGAGGGTTGGAGGGGAGGGAGGGATGGAAGAAAACTGGGGTGGAAGAAGGAAGGAAACTGGGAGGAAAGATAGGATGAAGAAAGAAGGATGGGAGGGAGGGAGGGAGGGAGGAGAGAAAAGAGGGAGGAAAGAATAAAGGAATTGAGATCTCTATGCCAAATTTATCAGATGAAAATCTGTTGCCCATCTAACCTCAGAGTGGACTCTGGGTCTCTGTCCGAGGTGCTGAACTCCATTCTCTCTGCTTGTTGCCTCTTCATTCTTTTGAGTTTAAACAAATACTTTTAGCACCTACCATACCCCAGATGCAGCTATAAAACCTGTGATTCAATAATGCATAAAGCAAATTAAAATCCCTGCCCTCTTTGCATCTGTGTTCTAATAGGTAGAGTCAAACAAAAAGTTTTTTTTTAATTTTGTTTTGTTTTTAACAGTGAATTATTTGTTAAAAGGTGAGAAGTGCTTTGAAGAAAGATAGAACAGGGAGGGCATGATTTTACTGCATTTTTAAATTGCTGGTCAGTCAAGGTTTTGCAGAGATGATGACTTTGAATAAACATTTGAAATTGGTGAGGCAGTGAGCTATTCCACTTCACTTATAGCTCCACACTCCGCACTACCTATGTTTTTCCATCAAATACTTGCCCTTTTTTATATCAGTAGTTTTTATTATAATGTTTCCTTTTCTTGGAATTTTAACTCTATTAATGATTATATTTTTGAAAAAGATCTGCTGTAACTACTGTCTTCTTTAGGGAGTCTACCATGTTTGTCCTTTTACAGGTGGTAATATATCTTCTATATTACTTTTTACAGCATCTAGATCTATCTATACATAGCTATCGATATGTATAAAACTCTCTAGTTCTTTTTTTCCATTATCTTGCAGTTATTAGTTCCCCAGCTTGGCTCTTCCCCTATTCTAGACATTCTACATTCTGCCTCCATGACTAATATTACAGATTCTGGAATCAGACAGACCTGTATTCAAATCCCAGGTCCACTATGTGCCATCTATGAGGTTTTAGACAACTGAGGCTTTGTATGATCCCCTTGTTCTCTGTATAATTCAGTTTTTTTATCTATGATGTGAAGGTAAAAATACTATCTGACATGGAGGTTATTGTGATAATTGAGCATCAGTGAGTATGAGACATTTAGCAAAGTGCCTAGACAAGGTTAGCTTTCAGGTAATGGTAGTCAGCATTATAAATACTTCTTATCTCTCAATTCCTGTCCCAGGTCCTGGCACATAGTATTTGCCCCATAAAGTTTGTGAATAAATACATCACTTTGCCAGTATTTCTCAAAGAGTGATGTCTTCCCTGTATAAGAACCAGACAGGGGAGTTTAGTAAAATGCAGATGCCTAGTCTCTAGTTCTCTTGAACTTAGAGGACAGAAGCTCAGGAATTGGCTTTTTAAACAATACCTTATATGGATCATTTATACTCTCAAATTCGAGACCCTTGGCTGACAACAGTAGTAGTTATGGCATAGAAGGTATTTTTTTCATTACCAAGATTCATATGAATTAAAGTAATATATATGAAATATACATAATTTAAGAGTGCCAGCACATAGTGAATCTTAGCAATTATTTTTTTGTTCATAAGAAACCACTGTGGATAATCAGTTCACATGAATTTGGCCAGGGCTCCAAGACTTGCTACAAAAGGCCTCTTGCCTTTCAGCTCTCCTCTGTGTGCACAGCTGTTCTAAAGACACAAGCCTCAGACAGGGAGAGAATGAACCCAAAATGAGCCTTAAGCACTTATCCTGCTGCTGCTACTGCTGGTAGAAAAATCGCATCGTCTCTGCTCTTTAAAGAATTCCTCCGGCAGATGGGCACACAGCTGTTCCACCTCCTTCCTGCAGGCAGAGAGCAGGTGGGTTCTGCCAAGAGCTCAGGAGACTATGCCATGACCAGCTTGTGCAAAGAAGACCACACAGCTTCTCTCTTTCTCACTAGTCTCCCTTCCCTTCCCCTCCCCTCCCCTCCTCATTTCTCTCCAAGAAAACTATGGGGTGGGAGATAGCTCTTAACTCAAGCCACAGCTAGAGGAGCAAATTGCTGGATGGAGGTGCTAAGAGGGGAGAACTACCAGAATGGAAAAAGGAGATGTAGAAGAGGAAGGTTGGGCAGCTACTGGGATGCTGCAAGCCATTGTGATTGAGTTTAATCCTAGAAATGCTCTCTTGCTGTGTGACCGTGGGCAAGTCACTTCCTCTCTCAGATTCTTATCTCTAGTCAACCAGCATGTTAGAGTGAGGTGAGCATAAGCTTTGGAGTCTAGTTTTTGTAGGATGGAAACCTGGATTCACTTATATCAGCTACATGACCTTGGATATATGTCTGCTTTTTTTGCATCTTTACTTTTCTTGAAAGAAAGGCAGCATAGGGAATATTCATCCTGTATGCCCAACTGGGTTTCTGTAAGGGTGAAATGATCCATCAATTGTGAAAACACATCCTAAGATGTGACATGCTGGAGATATACGAGCTGTCATTCATTTGCTCCATCCCTCAAGTCCAGGGTCACATTATGCAGGGCCAGAAATCTCTGAAAGGGATTGCCTGGCTCTGGGTGCTGCCTGCAGAATAACCATGTTTCAACATGCAACTGCCACTCCCTCTCTCACATCACTAGGACACTGACACAAGGGATGCCTGTCATCCCTTGGGTCCTATTTTCCTGGAGCAGAGGCCACATGCAGTGGTTCAGCACAGGAAACATAAGAATGGTCTAGCTTCAAAGCTGAGGTGTAACAGCAGCTGTGTGACTTCCTGCAACTCACTTAAACTTTGAGCACCAGCTTTGTCCACATTTCAAAGCTAGTCCTAACTGCCTCACAGCATTATTGAGAATAATAAGGGACAAAGTATTTTTTTTCCCAGTGTCTGGTATATCATAGATGCTCAGTGAAAAGATGCCAGCTCTTATCCATCCATCCATCCATCCATCCATCCATCCATCCATCCATCCATCCATCCATCCATCCATCCATCCATCCGTCCATCGGGAAGGACTTTCTGCTCAACTTTACCAAGAGCCTCTGAAGTCACTGCCACAGAGTAAATCTTCTGCAGGTTAGTGTTGGATCCACAAGGGGATGTTGGAAGGAGCCTCAGACGTGGGTTCTCCAAGAGGGGGCAGATCTCTTGGTGTGACCTTAGGTGCCCATTACTTTCTCTAAATTTTAATTTTCTGACCTGTAAAATGGGGATATGTGATCATCACCTGCCTGCCTCATAGGATCATGGGGGAGACTCAGGTGTGTGGGTTTGTGAGAAGATGTGTAAAGGCAATCTGAAAGTGCAGGTAGCAGAGAAGAGGCAACTACTTAGTACAGGACAGGCCATTATCTCTGTGTTGCAGGCTGTTTCCTCTTCCCCATTCTGAGTTCACCAGAAAATGGGAGACTAGGTAGGTCCATGGAATTTTGCCCATGAGAACACAAACCCTCCATACAGAGAGACCTACCCAATGTGCCAAGCCCCCCTCTTCCTCTGCCAGGGTCCCAAGGGGCAGGACCAGCTGCCAGCAAGTCCTTAAAGCTCCCGAGGCAGTACACCTGCAGCTGATCCCAGGCTCCCAAGTCCTGGGGATCCCCTTTCTTCCTGGTCTCCCTCCACCCCCAGCACCCAGATCCTTTCCCCCTGTTCTCAGAGCCCATGAGGATATAGAAAGGTGGGAGTTTGAAGAAAGTTTAATGAAAGGTTTACTCCCAGAGGAGTCACAGAGGGGTGAGAGGTGTTAGAAACCCAGAGACCAACAAGAGTTGGGAGTGATCATCACCCCTGAACTTGAATATACAAGGAGGAATGGGGTGTGTGTGCAGGGCCCAGTGAGAGGTGGAACCAGAGGGAGTGGCCTCATAGCGGGACTTAGAAACAGAGGAACCAGACCCTGAGCTTGGGAGAGGATATAGAAGAGGGCGGGTGTCTCTAACTCATCTAGATTTCCACCCTCTCCCAAGATGTCCCATTGATCAAGCCCAGTGGGAAGCTAGAGGACAGGTGCTGTGACTCCCTCACTTACAGGTCAACCTCTGGAGGCAGAGATGGTGCAGAGGTTGGCGGAAGGAATGTGACTGGCGGGGGGGTGACCAGACTCCTCCCCCAAGCTCCTGTTCACTTGTACTCCCAAGGCCCCAGACATTTATTTATTTCTAAATTGTTACCTACCCTGGGGTTCTCCCACTCTGTCACCCATGAGCCATTGTCTTAATCTTTTGTACCCTTCTCACCATTGATACCCCCTCCCCCTCTCATGCTCTATACTTCAATTCTGCTGAAAGTTATTTTTAAAATTTTCTTGTCCACTTATTTGTGTTTTCCCTTTATCCCTCATATAAGTGACACCATTCAGTATTTCTCTTTTTCTTTCTGGCTTATTTCTGCTAACATGATTCCTTCTAACCCCATCCATCCATCCATCCATCCATCCATCCATCCATCCATCCATCCATCCATCCATCCATCCATCCACCTACCCACCCACCCATCCACCCATCCACCCATCCACCCATCCACCCATCTACCCATGTTGCCGCAAATGACATGCCTGTTTTTTGATTGATGTATAATATTCCATCACATACATATACCACAGCTTTCTGTACCATTCATCTACCAAGCATTTGGGTTGCTTCCATATCAGAGCCCTCTGACTTTTTGTGAACGGTTTCATCTCTACTTTCCTAGAGCTGTTTTCAGTACAGCCTTGTCTTCCATGAGGACTGTCTCCTGGAGACCAGAGTCTGAGAAAGCTGACAAAGGAGAGAATGGCAAGTTCTCTGAGACAGGTCAGGATGACAGAGGCCAAATGCATGATAGCTGGAGGCAGCTGCTCCACCACAGCTGGGCAGTGGCATGGCAAGTCTAAGGTCAGTGGGCAGAAAAGCCCAACTCTTCCTAGAATTATTCTCACTTGCTTCTCTCCATGCAGTTTGAGGGACATCTAATTTTCTTGGCATAGTGGTGAAGGGCAAGGAGTCAAGCAGACCTGACTCTTCCAGTTGTGGCTGTGTTTGCTAACCTCTCTGAGCCTTGGCTTTCTTATTCATAAAATAAGAATAAATCCACCTCCTAGAGTTGTCATGAGAGTTGAAAAAGAAGCTGACAGCAAAGGATCTGGCCACCCAGGAGACTGTCAGGGTGTGATAGAATATTAGACTATGACTGCACATGACCTTCACCAGTTGGGCTTCCATGGCTGGGGTATAGTGCCTTTCCAGTGTCATCCCCCCATCAGATGCTCACCGCTGGCTCTGTGCCCCTGGGAAAGGCTGCTGTCTGGCTCAGCTTGCAGTGTGGCAGGCGGGTGCGAGTGGCTGGGAGAATGCAAATGTGGCCTTATCTGAGTGTGTGCAGCTGCTTCCTTCCTTGAAACCATGGCCAGGAACAAGGGCAGGCTCTGCCCCTCCTACCCCCCAGGATGCCCTGGGCTTTGTCTGACCCTGTAAAGTCTATAACATCAGCATCAATAATAATACATAGCTGTACCTCAGGCTTTTTCTATCGGCAAAGTGCTTTGATTTTGAGCCTCTTATTGTAGTCTGGCCATGACCTTGAATTATTCTTAACCACTATACTGCACAGAGGTGGAGATTCAAGGCTTGGAAGGAGTTACATGGCTAATTGATGGGGGGGGGCGGGGAGCAGGTATTAGGAACCATGCCAGTGGACACCAGAATTTAAGGTTCATTGTGTTAGTGAGGGTGCCTCTGGTTATAGGTAACAGGAAAACATTGGTTCAAAGTTGTTCACCAAGAGAGACTATCACGCCATCCAGAACCAGCAGTTTGGAGGACATTTGGTCTGTAATTAATTAATCAGCATTTTGACAATGTCATCATTCTGGATTCATTCCATCTCTAAATTCATGGGAATTGCCCTCAGTCTGACTCTCCTCAAAGTGACACAGTGGCTGCTGTGGTGCCAGGCATCACATTCACATATAACACCTGGGAAGATGAGAGGCCTTCTTTTGATTATATCTCTTGAAGGGCAAGCTAGCATTTCCCAGAAGACTTTGACCACAAGAACTGCCATATTTTCCCTGGTCATACTCAAACCAGTCCCTGGTAAGGGAGTTGGAGTGACTGAGACCTATTACACTTTACTGAGTCAAGAGGGAGGTCTAAATGGTGACAGACAAGCCCATGGCCTCCATGCTAGACACTAGGATTTATTCTGTTAATTATAGGCTTATTTCTCATCTTTTATCTGTGTTATTTGTTGCAAAACAGGCATGGTGTATAAGAAAAAGCTGGCGCTATAACCTCAATCTATCACTGACTTGGAGAATATGTGGAAGGAGAAGGTATCCCTCTCTGGAGGGTGCAGACTACAGTGGGTGGGTGTCCTAGCTCTGGGCTCAGAAAGCTCTGATTCCCATTCTATCAGGTTCCAATCAAGCCTCTGTTATTTTCCAGTAAAGGGGCCTAAACAATGGTCTCTGTACCTAAACTGTAATGGGTGTTATAAAGAAAATGGTGCTTTTGCACCTAGCACAGAGCATAGCAGGTATCCAGTGCCTAGCTAATATCCCTCCAGGCATTAAATTGCCCTATCTTGTGAATTAAGGAGTTTGTAAAATATCTCCTGAGTTCAGCTAATCAGGGCCCACCTCAAATTTTATTGCTTCCCTGGAAGAAAGAGCTGGGCTGATGCCCCTTCGGTGGAAGAAGAAAGCTTTGCAAGCAGCCAGGAGTTCAGCCCACTCTGCCAAACCAGCCCACAGTCTGTGTGCCACGCAAAGGTCCAGCTGACATTTCCTTCAGCTTTTGGGTGCTTCTGAAGCTGGCGTGCAAGGGCCAGAGACCACAGCCTCCCTCAGACAGCGTAGAGTGCTGGGGGCATGGCTTTTCCCCTGGGATGGGGGGTGAGGAGTCTGCCCTGTCGTTGGTGAGCTGGCATGTGAGTGGTAGTCTGGGAGGAGTGGACCCTTGGACAGAACCTTAGTTTCTCAGAGCCCAGGTTTCCCATCAGGAGCGGGTAAGGGTCAATGTGTAGCTTCCAGGTTCAAATTCCATCACCTGTATGACCTGTGACCTTGGACTTGACCATAGTGGGCTGCACCTTTAACCTTGGCCAAATCCAGGACTGTGTCCCCATGCCAAAGCTCCCAAAGACCTTGGCTTAACCACATCCACAAAATCCCTTTTGCCAGGCAAGGAAGTGCTCAGAGATTCTGGGGGCTGCTTGCAAGAAACATCTTGGGGGGTCATTTTTTCTGCCCATCGGGACGCTGTGGGATTCCATCTCTATGGAGTCAGAACCAGCAAGGCTGATCTAATCAGGATGGTGCTCGGCCTCGGGGACCTGCAGGGAGGTCTCTGATCTGAGCTGCTGCGCCCCAGCCTCGCTCACCTCGTGAATATTCATCAACCTGTAAACTTACGATATGAGCCATTTCCTGAATATATGTTATGCTTCCAAAGATCATTTAAATAAAAAGGAAAAAAAGGGGGCTGAAATCCAACTACCAGCTTCATCAGGAGGTTGTTAAACGTGGGATGACATGTTAGAAGCTCATTATTATGACAAAGAACAGAGGGAAAATCAGCCGCTTAAGTTGTTCTCTTGGCAAACATTTTTTTTTTTCTGGTGGAAAAATAGCCCATACACACAAAAAATGAAAAAAGAGACATGTTCGTACTTCAGAGCAAGACATGAGTCCTGTCATTCCGGAAACTCAAAGGCAAAAGCAGAGAGTATCTTCATTAATGCTGTTTCAGTAGATGGGTGTGTTTTTATGGGAACCAGACAAACTTGGAGAGAAACAGCTGAATGAGCATGTGGTTTGAAAAATCACTGCATCATAAAAAAGAAGGAAGAAGACAGGCTAAGGCACGCCACAGGGAGAGAGTCCAGGTCCTCTTGGTATTTAAAGGAAATCTGTGAAATGTCGACACACGCAGTGAGGCAGGGAGACCAGTGTCATCTGCTTACCCAGGGACAACTTTACCAGCAGCCTCCTGGGGTCCCCAGGCTTCAAAGCCACCCTACATGGAAGGTGTTTTTATTATGGTGATTTTATTGAGGGGGCGCCTGGAGCTTCAGCCTGGTGAACCGCTGTCCCCAAGACCTTTCTGCTAAAAGGTGACAATCCTGGTATTTGAACCCAGGTGTGGCTGACTCCAAACCCCATGTGCTCACCTGCCCTGCAGGGGTGGGCTTTAGCAACCAGGTGTTCTCCCCAGCTCTGGCTCCCTCCTAGCCTTGAAGCTGAGACCCTAATCTGGGCAGTGTATTTGTTCATAAAATGTAGGCATTGCATTGGCTGAAAAACACAGGTAAAAGAGGCCTAAATGAGATAAGGGGACTTTTATTTTGTTGCAAATTCCAGGTGTGGGCCCTGGAGGAGAGAATGGATCACCTGGAGTGTGTGTAGAGGGAAATTGGAGCCTTGGGTTTTTAGGGGAAAAAATGCGTGTATATATATATATATATCTATATATACACATTTATATATACATATAGGATGTATATATATACACATATACATATACATATATACATATATATACATACATACATATATATACATATATACATATATATATATATATATATAGGAGCACGGATTTTGGACATGAACTTTTGGGAAGGAGAGAGGAGACAAGTTGGAGACCTCGGGGCGGGGGGTGGCACCTGGAGAAATAGTACCCAGAGTAGAGTCTTCTGGGGCTCTCCCAGCTTCGGGCCCCAAAGGATCGGGGGCCTTGTGAAGGTGCAGGAGAGGCGACCCAGATGAAGTGCTGAGCCACCATGCAACCTGAGAGACCTGAGCTGAGCCTCGTGTCATGACAAGGACAAAGGACAAGGATGTAACTTGGCAATGTCAGACTGAGGTAAACCCCATGCAGCTCCCCAAGGAGTGGAAGTGGGGCTCCTTTCTGTTTGGGGCACTTGTGCAGGTGTAGACTATGAGACTGCTTGCTTTCCCCCTTATTATAAATAAAGCTGTGCGTTTGCCCTGATTGCTGTTTGATCTCTGGGCAGCTGCTTGAGCGCAGGTGGGAGAACCCACATTGGCAAATATTAGAAAAAAATTTAAGAAGGGGTCGTCCCCCACCCCGTAACAGTCTCTGTTGTAAAGTGGAAACGTGATGATGGCAGTTGAAGGCCACCAAGTGCCTGGATGGCTCCCTCTGCAGTCCAGGCGAGGTCCCACCTGCTGCTCTGACCTGGCTGAGCTCTGGGCACCTCTGCTCAGCTGGGCCAGCGAGAACCTTCTTCAGGGAGCGTCCAGGCTCGGCCAACTGCTTTCCAGCCATGGAAAACATGGTGTTCGCCGCTCTGTGGGTGCTTGACAAAGAGGGCAGACCTGGGAGCTATCCCTTTTGTCAGCCAGGGTGGGTGGAGTGTGGATGCTGGGAGGCTGGGGGGGGGGTGCCAGCCGTGGGTCCTTTGGGGAAGCAGTCCCTTCTCCCTTGATAGCTGTTGGGAAGGGCATAAAACACCGGTGTCTGAAGTGATCACGGAAGGTGGCATTTACCAGACCTCTCCAGAGTGTCAGACACTGTGGTCCAGACTGTGACTTGTCACAGGGATTTTAAATGCTTCTCAGGTGGTTCCAGTGGTGGCATCCAGTGGCATCCAGGGTGGAGAGCTGCAGTCTAGGAGGACGGTGTGGAGAGCAGGGGAGATGATATGGAGGAGGACTGTGTCCGGGCATGGTGCCTTCAGAAAGGGTGGGTTCTAATGTAGTCAGCTTTTCATCTCTCATCTTCCCCTGCCCCTTCCTTGCTAATGGCATCGTTCTTGCAGCTGTCTGCATTGTTGTTCCGCAACAGCTCTGCCATTTCGTGAACGCTTACTACACTCCACCTGCTGTGTAGAGCTTTGGATAGACTCTCATTTTAGCCTCAAACAAACCAACACAGGTTAGCAACTCTGGTCACCCCTATTTTGCATAAGAAAATAAGACTCAGAAAGGTTAAGGTATCTGTCAGGTCACACAGCTACTAGAGATGGGCTAAGAATCCAATTTTTTCTTCAGTT
>PVHY01027285.1:0-16374 GCA_004024945.1 Uropsilus gracilis
GCGGGCTCACTGTCAATTTGGACAAATGGGAGAAGATTCTTGGGTCCCTATAAGTATCCATTGCTCCTTTATCTGAGGCAGGGGACACCATACACACAGACAAGCAGGCAGGCAGAGACAGAAAGAGAGACTCTTAACTCTGAGAGAGGCCAAAGAGCAACTGTTCACCCCCTGGACCCCTTTACACTGTTAAGTGTCCATAGCCACAACAGATACACTGTTACAAATATAAGGTCTATCTGTCCTTTGTTCCAGCCTTTGAGCCATTGCAAGGAAAATGGGTTAAATCAAGCTGTTTTTTACCTTCCGGGCATAGGAGAGCCCATAACTTTGAATGCTTAGCAAATAAGAGATGAACCTTGCACTTGCCACAGTGTATCTGTTATGTGGCTGGGACACTGATATCTATAAAGGGAACTGGGAGGAGAGCAGTTGATCTTTGGCCTCTCTCAGAGTTGGAATCTCTCTCTTTGCTTGTCTTTCTACCAGCATGTGTGTATGATGCTCCCTGTGTCAGAATAAAGGAACCTTGGTTATGAAATAAAGGCTCCAAGAATCTTCTTCTATTGACCTAAAGGAACCAAAGCCTCCAAGAATCTTCTTCCTTTGACCTAATCAACATGAACCTGCCTGGCCTAGTGTGTTTTCACAACAGCTATCCAGTGTATAGAAGGCAAAAAAGAGCAAACAGCATGATTTTGACCCATTTTCCTTACATACCCCTTCATACATAATTGATAATTTTGCAACAGAAAATTCTCATCTTTTAGAATTGTGAATAATTCCTTCCACTCTTTTCTTGCCTATTTAGTGTCTGGGCTGAAATCCAGGAGATCCTAATTTGGGAGGCCTTATGAGTGATTTCTTTTTTCCTTGCTTCCTGCAATTTTTTTGTCTTCGATTTGATAGTTTGGAGGGGCAAAGGAATACCATCTTGGTTATATGTCTTTGGGAACGAAAACGGTGACTGGGGTAAGATAACTGGCTACTTGCGGCTGTGAGGACTTTTCCTTTTCCTTGTTAATTTCCTTGTAAATAA
The DNA here is from genome assembly GCA_004024945.1 of Uropsilus gracilis. Taxonomy (NCBI): domain Eukaryota; kingdom Metazoa; phylum Chordata; class Mammalia; order Eulipotyphla; family Talpidae; genus Uropsilus; species Uropsilus gracilis. Next base: position 1,040 of record PVHY01027285.1, read on the forward strand.
AACCTTGCTGTTGAACTGCATTTGAGAAGCAACTGTTAGGCATGGGTGAGGGAACCTGAGCACAGAAGCCACATTTTAAAAGTCTTTTTTCCTGTGATTTGTTGGGTTAGTGGCTTTTGCCCCGGTATCAAACCCAGTGACAAAAATTAAGAGAGGGTAGTCCCCTACCCCGGTAACATGACCAGAGCATTGAGCAGTGTAAAGGGAGCTCTCTTTCTTTCTGCCTGCCTGCCTTTGTGTAAAAAGAATAAAGATACCTTGAATATACAATAAAGGCTCTAAAAATCTTGTCTTCCATTTGCCCAAATCAACATGAACTTGCCTGGTCGGGTATGTTGCAGGACGAGTGGCATAGATATCACCAAGATTTGATATGGACAAGATTTGATATGGAGCCCTCTGAGAACTGGGAAGACATGGATGGATGGTCAGCCATGAGCAGGTGGCACTTGGTGGCCAGTGTCCTCTCTCGGTCCCCATCAATGGCCAGAGGTACATGGATTCCAGTGGCAGTGGGAAAAGACCCTGTACAGAATGGAAGAGACTATGTATTAGGTTAGAAAAAAAAATAAGGCAAGAAGCCTCTCAAGCCAATATGTCAAAAGAAAAATAAGTGGCACTTCTATTTATTTTTTCTTCATTGATTTATTTTTTTATATTTTGTGGGTATAATTTTTTTACATTGTTATCTACCCTGGGGTTCTCCCACCACCTTATCACCAGTGAACCATTGTCACTTTTAAAATCCAACTTTTTCCCTTAAGTCCACTCGGGGTGTCCTTCAACCACATGCATCAAAGAAGAGAGTCATGTCTTCAGCCCTAGCATCCTCAGTTGCCCCAAGGTCCTTCAAACTCTTTCAGCAAGTACTGATGCATAATTATCTTAAACTAACCCTTGGCTTTCTCCAGATACCAGCTTTCAAACAAGACAAGCCTTTTGCTCTGGTGCCACACATCTTTTCTTTTTCAGACCCACTATTCATGGCATCTGGTCACAATGCTGCCCACCCAGGCAATTACCCCTCCAGACTTCTCCAGTCGGTGTCATAGGCTGTGCTATCCCCCCCCCCCCACCATTGTCTCCTGTTTAAGATTGCAGATTTCAAGGACAGGTATGCGAAAATGTGAGAATGACCTTAGTTGGAATTTCCCTTTAGAGAGATGCAGGGGGAGAAAGAAGTGAATGTTCAAAGTGAAACAGGTTTCCTGGAAGGAGGGAAATTAGGGTATATAAAGGGTGTGCAAACAAAGAGAGGGATTCGGATTCGAATTTTTCAGAGGCAATATGGAGATCGGATAGAGAGAGAGATTCAATGGAAGAGAGATGGGAATCAGCCATCTTGTAAAGATGTGAGCCATGTGAGCTTGGCCATGTGGCCACCGGGGGCCTGCAACCCTTGGCTGGCTCAGGCTGGCAGCATGTGTGCTAAATGCAGTTAAGGAGTTTGCAGATTTGAACTCCGTGTTGGAGTTTGTTTTGCTAAGTTTAACTTATGTCTGCAAGAGGCCATGCAAAAGTCAGGCCTGAAAAGAAAGTGAACTTGGCTGGGTCCGATACCATGAAGTTCCTGCTACCTAAAGACGACAAGGAGAAGGCAGTGTGGAAGACAAAGAGGAGCACGCCAAAGGAGCGCCCCAAAGAAAGATGTCTTCAAACACGTGGAGAGGAACTCTGACTGGTTGATATTGGTGAGATGATCAGGACTGAGAGACTGAGGATTTTGGGGCAATCTGGGAAAGGACTTTGGAATACACTGAGAAAGGTTTTGGGCAATGTTAAAGTAATCTGAGTCTTACATGTTTCTTTTGTAGTTATTAGGATAATTAGAAATCACTTTGTTAGAAATAAATTAGTCTGCACTGATAGTCTTGCATTGGTTTGGTATTTTGGTTGAGAAGGCTGGGGATGGTGGAAAGAACCCACAAGTGTAGAGTTTAAACTGTTTTTAAATTTTTCTTTTCTGCAGTTTTTGGAGCTGAAAGCAGAGCAGCTGGCTGGCTTTTGCATATCAATGGTAAAGGTGATCAGGGTAAATGCTAATGAACAGTGTGTAGCCTGCTTCCTAGGGAGAGAAGCAAACCTAGGTGTGGTGGTCTCAAGGTAAAGGTAATTGCAAAGGAACTGCTAGTAGCCTCCTCTAGAGAGAGAGAAGCAGGCCTGGATATGTGTTTAAAGTCAAGGTAAAAAGTCTTCCATATACCCTGTTGCAGGTGCTCTGCATGTCCGCCACACCATGGCTCCTGGCCACCCCCAGTCCACTCTTTCAGGGCATCCAGCCACCCAGCTACTGCTGGTCACTCTCACCAGGCCTGCATTTAGTGGTATCTGGTCACCCCTGGCCCACCATTCTCCGCCATCTGACCACCGAGCTCTTGCTGCCCACTCTCCTTTGTTCTTGCCATTTCTTCCCATGTGTTTTTTTCTGTCAGACCTCACAGGCCAGGGCAGTTGATGTGGTCCTATTTTCAACCACATCATAAGGAAAGGGCCTCAGACTGCTCCACTCAGCCATGTCACCCACTATCACCTAGACAGATGTAGTGCCTGTGAGATGGCAGGGGCTGTGGGATGGTAGTTCCTCATAGTTCTGCAAGCATCTACACAGAGAGCGATCAAGGGTCCATGAACTGTGATCTGGTTCCATGATTTACAGAATGAGATGTGAGAGATATGACCATGTTTGTGGTTCCTAGAGAAAAAGACCAAGAGAGACTGACCCACCAATCCAGAGAAGGCAGACTCCTCTGAGGAAGCTGGCCCCATGCTGCTGGTGGCAGATCAACTTGCCATCACAAGGACACCCTGATCCTCTTCTGGAAAGGAGGAAAAGGCTCAACCAGTGGTGACAAAGATGAAGCACCAGCAGCCCATGTCCCCAGGGGTTCAGGCTGCTGGGTCACCTCAGCTAATAGGCGCACATACCAGCCACACACCAAGAGGAATTGGAGAACTTGGGTAAACAGTTCTGTCACAATTCAGGAGGTCCTTGGCAGCTTGAATGCTGCACTTGTGGGACCTCAGGGTGGTAGTGGTGGCGGGGTGGGGGGGGGACAGATCGTTTGCATGGGCCAAGAGGCCAAGAAACTGGCTTCAGTGGCTTTGCACCCAGCATTGAACCAGTGGCTGTAGAACAGCCAGCAATACGATTAGGATAACCATACCCTCTGGACTGGATAAGGGCTATTGGGAAAGCAGTATGGGCAGATGTGGAGATGTGCCAGAAACCTGTTGTACAACCAGGCCGGGCCAGGCAGTTTCATTGCCTATTCAGGCAAAGGGAAGAAGATTCTCAGAGCCGTTGTTTTATATCCAATATGCCTTTATTCTGAGACAGGAACACAGGCAGGCAGACAGGTAGAAAGTGAGCCTCTGAGAGAGGCCAAACAACAGCTCTCTTTCTACCCCCCCTTAACTTGGTTAAGTTCCCTACCTACACAATAGATATGCTGCTGCAATACAAGGTTCATCTGCCATTTGCTCCAGGTTATGGGCTATCCAGTGTGAAAGGCAAAAATAAGTCTGATTTTAACCCATTTTTCTTACAGTGAGTGAATGGAAAACACACTGAGCTGGTACAGGTACTTCATGAACTGGGAATGTGGCAGGTTATGTTTCATGTAAACACACGTGACCTGGACAATAAGTGCTTTACTCCTGGAATAAGGGATTTGGCATTACAAATGTCCCCTTGTCCTCATTTGGGTCTGTTAGGGCAATTCTGGCTCCCTATGTGGAATGCTGAGTAAATGATATGACCATGATGGTAGCCAGCTTGGGTGAAGTTGAGAGCCAGCCCTCAGAAACGAATATGGGTAGTTACTAAACAAACAAAAAGGATGCCAAAAGAGACAAGTATGCCTTTTAAGATTGCCAACACCCAAATGTGGGTGGATCTACTGAGAGCAGTTATAGACTGAGCCAAAATAGATGCAGAGTTTAATGCATAGAGCTATGAAGACAATTGCAGGAGGACCAGCAGTTCATTCCTGTGAGAGAGCCTTACTGCTGTAAGAAAGAAAGCTGGAGACTCCAGGTCCCAGGCACATGCGAAGTGCCTGGAGGATCATTTGCTGAAGACCCCAGCTTAGGGGAGAGTCATGTTTTATATAGGATGAGGGCCAAGGGACCTGTCCTTGGTGCAGGTGGGGACCAGGGGGTCATATGTGGAACTTGCTACCCACTGGTCCCAACAAATAGTTTTGACTTTAGTATCTACAGGGGCAGAATGTACCTTTTTATAAGGGAACCCAGAGAAGTTTCAGGGGTCTGCTAGTAACTTGACAACTATGGAGGCTGTAGTGTCAAGCTGAAAGCAGTGAGACTACCCCTGAGACTTGGGCAATTCTCCTTAAAGGAGTATAAAGTGTATGTGTCACCAATCCCAGAGTACATCCTAGGGGTGGATGTGCTCCGTGGCTCATAGCTACAGACCACAGCTGGAGAGTTTCACCTTAAGGTACATGTGGTAAAGGCAGTATTTTACAGACATGATGGCGTCCACCCAAACAACTGCTGGTCCCTAGGTGAGTGACCAGTACTAAACAGCTTTGATTGCCAGGAGGTCACAAAGAAGAATGTGGTCATTGTGCCCGTTACCCTAACACTTAGGTGGACTGGGCTTAGTTGTGTTCTATTGTATTTGGTTGTATTCTGTACAGTTTGAATTGCCTGTATAGGCCATAGTACAGTGTCCTAAACTCCTTACCAAGGGAAACTTATGGAAGAATGGCTCATAGATTGCACAGTGAAAAAAAAACTCTGATGGGGTAGAGTGTAAAAAAAATGGTTTAAAAATCAGGCTTGTTTTCACCCTGAACACAAAGGAGAACCCTTAACTTTGAGATGTTAACACACATCTTGCATTTGCATTGGGTCTCACATTTTTAGCAGTGTAAAATGTTGTGTGACTTTGGCATTTGACAGTGTAAAGAAGTTTAGAAAGAGAGAATAGCTGTTTGTCCTCTCTCTGAATTAGAGTCTCTCTCTCTCTCTCTGCCTGCCTGACTGTGCAGATGATGTTCCCTGTCTCCGAATAAAGGCATGCTGGTTATAAAATAAAGGCTTCAAGACTCTTCTTCCATTTGCCCAAATTGACAAATACCTGCCTGAAATAGCACGGTTTCAGGACAACAGTGTTACTACTCCTATTTATTTTTCTTATCCTCTGGGAGACTTATCATTTTTGGGTTTCTTCATCTAATTGTGATATTTCTTAGTTTCCTCATTCATCATTTTTCTTAATGATTTCTTCCAAATGACAATTTGTAAGTTGAATCTTAAAAAACAAAACAGATAGATAGATGATAGATAGATAGATAGATAGATAGATAGATAGATAGATAGATAGATAGATAGATAGATATTTAGATAGATATCAAGAAGTGTATTTGTTTTAATTCTATCAGGAAATTTATTCTTATGTCCTTGATATAATTTTTATTTATTTTTATTATATAAACAATTTATTTATATATATATTTCACATCATTGTAATCCCCAGGGATCACCACCACCTTCCCTCCCTGGCTGCTCCAGCTGGTCCCTCCTCCCCATTTTGTACTTTCATTTGCTTGTCTATATATTAGTGAAACCATTTGATGTCTTTTTCTTTCAGACTTGTTTCTGCTAATATGACTTCTTGAGTCTTGAGAGCCCTATTCAATCCCTGGAAGGTTTTCTCTTGCTTTTTTGAATCTGTTTAAAGCACTGCCTAATGGTATCTGCAGTTCATCTGGAATCTCTTATTTTGTGATCTTTTTATATGTTCAGTGTCTTTAGTGAAGAAATGTCGAAATGTCTTTGTTCCTGAATTCCCTTTCTGAGATCCTGTGTCTACCTCTTTGGTTTTAAGTGGTTTTCCATTTAACAACTTTAATACTGTTGTTCTGAAATCAGACAGTTTTTCTGTTTCTGTCTCCTTTTCATTTGTTCTGTGACTTTTATTGTTTTCATTTTACGTTCCCATCTTGTGTTGAGATGTCCTTTGCTTCCTAGACATGATTTTGCTTCATTTGTAGCTATTGTGCATATACATGTGGCTTCAGAGCTGGAGTTTTATTTTTGTATTTTTAGCTTGCTTTGCACTATGTCTTCTTAGTTTACTTATTTGTGGTAGAAGTAGGAGGGGGTTCTAGCAATTTAGTACTCAATCTTGATTTGAGGAGTACCTCTTGTTTTGTTCCATCATAAGCTGTATTTTGCACTTAGGTTGTATTCACTTCCCTCCCTATCTCTTTGTTGTTTTTTTTTCCACTAAGGGCTATGATCTATGAAGTGGATCCTCCTAATAGGAAGGACAGTGGCAGGACTGAAATAGTGCCATACTGAGTCAAAAGACACCAGGTGGAGGACTTCATCGCTGTTTATGTGTTTTCTCCCATACCCATAGTTGCACAATCACTCAGATTCAGGAAGTTATAACAAAGGGGGTTATTTAACAAATATGAACATTGAAGAGATTCTTAGGTCACAAGTGGCCAGCTATATCACCCCAGATAATGTCCAGGAACAAAAAATTGCTCTTTCAAGTTGGCACTATCCTGTCAGCAATGGCTTGGAATTCCTGGCACACTAGCAAGCAGTGGGCTAGGATCCAACTCACAGTGGCAGCTGGAGGTGCTCATGGGGGAGAGGAGGTAGAGTAGCATGTTGCTGCAATGACACCACAGTAGCCCACAGCAACAGTATAAAGGTAGGGTTGATCAGCACTGGATGATGGACAGGACAGTAATAGCAACAGCCTCTGCCTGGTGATTCAAAGAACTATTGGCTATTGGTTTGTATGACTAGCTCACAAAGAGCTATACAATGTCTTTCTAAAGTCACCAATGTCATTAGTATCTTTGATATCACCTCCTGATGACAAATGGTGATTCACACTACTGGCCAGACAGGTATCCTTGAGAGCTGTCCACCACTTTTGATCACCCTGTACTGTCTCCATTGCTGTATGGCCCAGTGTCAGTGCGTGGCCTTCAAACTGTCATTGTGGCCTTCGAGATATCACCTCAATGGTCCCACCTATGAGCACCTCACAAGTTGTATCCTAGGCCATTGCTTAGCAGTGTATACCAAGTCTTTGTTGATGAAACAGAACCAACTTGTCTGAACAGCTTTTTTGGCACTATTGGACACTGGTAATATCTGGGGTGAGATAGCCAACCACTTAGAACCTTAGAACTTTTTCCCTTTTCCCCAATGTTCTTTGTTAAATTAACTCCATTGTTACTGTACCCTGAGCCTGAGTATTCTTGCAATTGAGAGCACAGATGTTAATCCCCAGACAGTGTGACCTGTCCCTACCTTAGCACTGTATTTTAGTGTTCTTTTATAATTTCTCTCATGAGCTTTTAGGCATATGTTATTTCAATTACTTTCAGTTTAGGTCATAATATATTTTTCTCAGAATTCCTATTATAGGCCTTCAAAATTGTGACTTGTGCCAATATTTATTCTCAGCAGTCAATTATTTTTATATTCAAAACAAACTTCAACAGGTTTCAATACCCCATACAAATCACTTACCTTGCTTATCATCATACTAAAATCAGTAACATTTTGTGGCTATTTTGCTGTGTGTGGAATAATAAGATCCTTTCTATTTCATCTATGGAAGTTTGTTTTCAAATGTGCTTAAAAACCAGCACATTTTTTTTAAATGTTTATTCATGACAAAATTTCTGGTACTTATTTTCAAGACAGAATTTTGATTTGATATATAGACTTCTTACATGAATCAGATATACATAGAAAAATTTGGTAGGCTTCAGAATAAAAGATCTTTTTGTGTTATCTATTATATAAAATATTATAAGGCCACTAAAAATGAAAAAGTCAATATCTTATGTACTTATATGAACACCTACATTATTGAGTAAACAAAATTATAAAAGTATAGCACTGATTCGTAAAAATTCCTACAAATCAAAAGAAAAAGGCTATTCAATAGAAAACTGAACAAAACATTTGGATAACTACTCAAAAATTTTAACTTAAAATTGTTAACAAATATAGGAAATCTATGCAATTTTTTATTGATTATATATGAATTTTTTCTTACATCATTGCAGACTCCATAGTTCTCCCACTACCATATCACCTCTGAGTCATCACTGGCCTTGACTTGTGGTCCTCCCTCCCCTAGTGTATGCTTCAGCTCTGTTATCAGCTAGCTAGTTTTGGCTTTTTCTGGACTCTTTGTTTGGTTTCTTTATATTCCATTTATAAGTAAGAGCATGCAGTTTTTATCTTTTTCTTCCCAATTTCAACCAGCATAATCCCTTTCAGATCCATCAATGTTGCAAAAGACATGAGTTTGTCTTTTTTATTGCTGAGTAATATTCCATCGTGTAAATGTACCATGACTTTTTGATACATCTATTTGGGGGCATTTGGGTTGTTTCCATATCTTGGCTATTGTAAATAGGGGCTGTTGTAAACATAAGAGTATAAGTTTTCTTTCTAATTAATGTTTTTGTGTCCTTTGGGTAGATTGCTAGGAGTGGAATCACTCCTATGAATGGTAGCTCCATTTTTAGTGTTCTGAATCACTCCTGTGTATGGTGGCTCCATTTTTCAGTGTTCTGAGAAAACTCCACATAGCTTTCCATAGTGACTGGAGCATTTTGCACTCCAACCAGCAGCGCAAATATCTTCCTCTTTCTCCAAATCCTCATCAGCACATGTTGCTGCCAGTTTTTTTTTGTTGATGATACACACACACACACACACAGAGGCCATTCTTACCAGTGTGAGGTGATATCTCACTGTGGCTTTTATTTGCATTTCCCTTAATATAAGTAACATTATTTTTTTCATGTACCTATTGGCCATTTATATTTCCTCTTTGGAGAAATCTTCTTAGTTCTTCTTACCTTTTTTTGTTTTGTTTTTGAGTAGGTTGTTTACTTTTTCACTGAGTCATATGAGCTCTTTATAAATCTTTGATAAAAGTCCCTTATCAGTGTGTGCGGAGTAAAATATTTTTCCCATTTAAAAAGGTATCGTTATTTTGGTTACTGTCTCTTTTGCTGCACAGGAAAATTTTAGTTTGTTGAATCCCAGCTATTTATGTTTTTCTTCATATTCTTTGTTTCTATAAATTTGTCCTGAAAGATGTTTGTGCAGTATGAGTTATGGAGTGATTTATCTATGTTTTCTTCTATAGGGCTTAAGGTCTCGGGTTTTGTGTCCAAGTCTTCTATTCATTTTGAGTTGATCTTTGTGTATGGTATGAGGGAGTAGTATAGTTTAATTCTTTTGCATGTGGTTGTTCAGTTTTCTCAGATCCATTTATTAATGAGATTATCCTTGTTCCAGTACATGTTCCTTTTTCATAGATTAGTTGACCATATTTTGTGGCTATATTACTGAGTTTTCAATTTTATTCCATTGGTCTATGTCTGTTTTTGTTCCAATACCATGCTGTTTCAATTATCATGACTTTGCAGTATAATTTGAAGTCTGAGTGTCTAATATCTCCATTCTCTTTCCTTTTGGTCAGGAGAGCATTGGCTATTAAAGCTTATTTGTTATTCCATATGAATTTCATCATTTGTTCTATTTCTTTGACATTTTTACTGGAATTACACTGAATCTGTAATATGCTTTGGGTAGAATGGCCATTTTGATAATACTAATTCTTCTAATCCATGCACAAGAAATTTTTTTCCATTCTTTGTGTCTTCTATTACTTTTAAAAATGTTTTATAATTTTCTTTATATAAGACACCTCTTGTTAGGTTTAATCCAAGATGTATGATTTTCCTTGGTAAAATTGTAAATAGGATGGTTTTCTTTATTTCTTCTTCAGACCAATTTTTTTTTTGCATGTAAGAAGCTATGGACTTTTTGTGCATTGATATTGTAGCCTGCTACATTATTGAGCTGGTTTACTATTTTCATTAAGTCTTTTGTGGAATTCTTAGGATTTGCTCTATATATTACCATGTCATCTGCAAACAGTGATAGTTTTAGTTCTTCTTTCCCTGTTTAAATTCCTTGTATATTCTTCTCTTGCCTTTTGTTCTAGCTAGGACTTCCAGAACTGTATTGATACTGTGGTGAAAATGGAAGACCTTGTCTTGCTCCCACTCCCAAAAGAGAAGGTTTTCAGGTTTTTTTTTGCCATTTCAGTTGATATCAACTGTGGGTTTGTCATATCATATATTGCTTTTATCATAGTAAAGCATATTCCATCTATCCTATGATTTATTACTTCATCATAAATGGATGTTGAATTTTGTCAAATGCTTTCTCAACATCTGTTGATACGATAATATATTTAATTCTCTTTTTATTGATGTATTGGATTGCATCTATTAATTTTCAAGTGTTGAACCATCCTAATTTATTTGGAATAAATCTCCTTTGACCACGTGTATTATATTTTTAATGCATTGTTGAATTCTGTTTGCTAGGATTCTGTTGGAGGTTTTTGCATCCATGTTCATTTGGGATATTGGTGTATAGTTTTCTTTCTTTGTATTGTGTTGGTCTGGTTTTGGTATTAGTTTAACATTGGCTTCATAGAATGTATTTGGTAGTACTTCTTTCTCAATTTATTGAAAGGTTTTTTTTGTTCTGTAACTATCAGTTCATCTTTGAATGTTTGGTAGAACTTATTTGTGACTCCCTCTGGTCCTGAGCTTTGGTTTTGTGTAGGGTTTTGATTACTGTTTCAATTCCATTGCTTGTGATTGGTTAGTTTAGCCTTTATATTTCTTCTTTATTCAGCTTTGGGTAATTGTCCACCTCTTTATATTGTTGAACTTGTTTCCATATAAATTCTTCGTAGTAATCTCTGACTATCCTCTGGATTTCTGCTTTGTTGTAATTTCTCCGCTTTCATTTTTAATTCTACATTTTTGAATTTTGTCTCTTTTTTGTGAGTCTGGCTGTTTGTCTATTATTTTTTGAAGAATCAGCTTTTTGTTTCACTGATCTCTTAGGTATCTTTTTTTAATTTCCTATTTTATTTTTTTCTGCTTGAATTTTTATGATTTCCTTTCTTCTGCTGGGTTTGGGGTTTTGTTCTTTTTCTAGTTCTTTGAGATGGAAGATTAGATTATTTCTTTGGGTTCTTGTTTCTTAACATGGGCCTGTATTTTATATATATTTTTTCCTTATTACTGTTTTTACTGCATCCCATATATTCTGGAAGAGTATGTCTTCATTGTTGTTAATATCAAAGCATTTTTCTATTTCTTCTTTGATCTCTTTAAAGCAATAGCTTTCCAATAATGAGTGATTCAATATCCATAAAGTGGTAGGCTTTTTTCCTTTTCATATTTGGTTGCCAGTTTGATGCAAACTTTACAGAGAAGATAGTCTGAATGATTTTAATCTTTGTGCATTTGTCCTGGGCCCAGTACATGTCTGATCCTAGACATGATCCATGGACATTTGAGAAATATGTATATTCAGAATTTTGAGAGTGCAGTATCCTTTAGATCTGTTAGGCTTATGTGTTCTAGGTATTTATTTAGGGCTGCGTCCTTAATTATTATTTTTCTTCCTGTTGGTTTGTCCCTTGGTGACAGTTGGGTGTTGAAATCTCCTACTACATATGTTATTTCTCTAACATCTTTTTTCAGAGATGCTAGTAAAATTGTCTAATGTATCTTGGTGCTCCCTTACTTGATGAGTAAAGGATATTTCTGGTGCAGTGCCCCTTGATCACTATATAGTAGCCATTTGTGTCTCTTGTCACCTTTTTTAGCTTGAAGTCTATTTAATCTGATCTAAGTATGACTGTATTTGTGTTCGATTTGCTTGTGGGATTGTTTTCCAAGACTTTACTTTCAACCTTTGCTTGTCTTTAGCATTTAGGTATGTTTCCTGGAGACAGCAGAAGGTTGGGTACTATTTTCTTATCCAATTTGTTACTCTGTGTCTTTTTATAGGTGAGTTTAGTCTATTAACATTTAGGGTGATTATTGTTATGTGTTCATTTTTCTGTGGTTCTATTCATTGTCTTCTTATGTTGACTGGGTTCATTTCTTTTTTGTATTAAATTTTAAGATTTCTTATAATTAGGGAATTTAGTAGTAGTGAATTTCTAGAGATTTTGTTTATTTGAAAATGTCTTTATTTTTCTCTCATAGAGGAAGGAGAGCTTCACAGGGTAAAGTATTCTTGGCTGGCATTTTTGTTAAGAAGTTTGTTGAATACATCATTCCATTTTCTTCTTGCCTACAGTGTTTCTTCCAAGAAATCTGATGACAGGCATTCTAGCAACCATTTACCAATGAAAGAAATTAAAAGAATGAATGTGATATTTTTAAAAATTAAAATAATTAAAATAATTACTTTATCAATACTAAAAAAGGAAAAAAATTATGTGAGACTAACAGATTTTCCTTTGTAGGTTATGTGTTTCTTCTCATCATTTTATATTTTCTTTACCTTGGATTCTTGGGAGCTTTACTATTATGTGTCTTGCTGTGGTTTTCTTTTTATTATGGTAATTTGGTGTTCTTGTATCTCTGTCTTCATTACTTTACATTTGGGAAGTGCTCTTAAATTATTTCTTGGCATAATTTCTCAATTCCTTTGTCTCTCTCCTGAGTTCCTACAAGTCTTATATTTCCTTTCCTCATAGTGTCAGAGTTCCTGAAGTTTCTTCATTATTATTCACACCTCTCTCCCTTCTCTTTTTTCATTTTTTTTACACCTGAATATTAGATAGCCCTGATTCATTCTCCCATTTTTTCCATTCTTTCTTAATGCCTTATCCCAGAGTTTTTTAGTTTCTCCACTGTTAAATCCTCAAGTTCCTTTATTTTCTTTTTACAAAGTTCACTTTCATCTGTTAATTCTTTTGGTGTTCAGTTCTGAATTTTCTTTCTGTCAGGCCAAGATATTCTTCCATGTCTATGTTGTTGTTTTCTATAGGCTAATTTTCTTTTTGTGGTTTATTTTTCCCAGGAGCATTTGATCAATCACTAGTGATTTTCTTCCCATTATTTGCCTTCAGGTTTAACCTACCCATGATGCCCCTGTATCAATGATATTGGTGGGCATGACTTCTTGTTGGTCTTGCCAGGTCATAGGTATATCTCTCAAGTTCCTGAGCTGCTATGGCTGGTGTGCAGAGATAGTTGTTTGGGTCCCTGCCACTCTCCCCTCAATTCCTGTCAACTTTATTAGTGTATGGTAAATGCATTTTTAAGAGTTTTCCCCTTTTGCCATTAGCCTTTATGACTAGTACTCATGGTATTGTGCCCTCCCCATGATTGTGCACACTTGGTGGGCCCAGCTAGCATGTGCATGTGTTAGTGGCCTAGGACCTAGGGTACTCCACACCCTGGGGAAGTATTGGAGAGAGCATTTGAGTTGAAGGGAGCAAGAATTTAAGAAAGAAACTTGGGGTTGCTGTTTCTTCATTAGTAAAAGGTGCTACGAAGATCATTCCAAGGGCTCCAACATGTTTTGTCTGCTATAGTGGATGATGACCCACTCAGAATGGGAAGGTTACCAGCTGTGCGCCATTTGCAAACCAAAAGAGTCATTCCAAACAAGATAAGGAAAACCTCTCTCGTTAACCATCCCTAAGAAAACTTAGGGACTAAATTACAAAAATGACCTCCTGGGAGCACTGGCACCCATTAACTTTCCTTATCTAAGTTAGGGACCACCCGCCTACTCTACCCCTTCCTCAATTACTCTTTACTTTAAAATGTTAATTATCTTTCAGGTTTGTTTGTCTTCTTTAGAATTCACCAGGCTCTCATCCTGTGTCCCTATGGTTCATACTTCCATTTAACCCCACCCCCCAACCCCCCACCCCCGCTGTGGCTGGCCAATCTCTCCTGTTGTTGGCCAACAGTTACCTAACAATAGGAAAACATTATCTGTAACGTATTGGCAATAGTAAATGAAATAGCATCTAAAGCTCCTTGTGTAGCATTGGGGTATTGACACTTTTCTGTATTCCTTATTGGAGAGATGCTTCTAAGTGAACTTTAAAGCACAGGACCAGCTGCTGAAGGTCACCCGCGCCGGTTCCAGGCCCCCAGGAGGGACCCTCTCGCCGCTCGCCACCTCCGCCACCCCTGGGAGCCAAGCCCTGCCTCCAGGTTAGCTAGCTGCTGAAGGTCACCCATGCCGGTTCCAGGCCCCCGGGCGGGACCCTCTCGCCGCACGCCACCTCCGCCACCCCTGGGAGCCAAGCCCCGCCTCCAGGTTCCTTCAGAAACCGGCCCACCTTGCCGACCCAGGTTAGCTAGCTGCTGAAGGTCATTGGCGCCGGCGCTGCAAGCGGCACCGGCGCAAATTACTAAACTAAAGTACAGATCTACTTTCAACCTGGAATACACTCCCATCAACATGCCAACCAACACAAGATCCATGGTTTCTCAATATGTAGAACAGGTTCGAAAGCAAAACACACTAAGGAGAAAAACTTTAAACATGCAAGCAAGTCCTACAGGAAGTAATCCATCGCCAACAAAGAAAGGACAATCTCCAGAAAACTCCAAAAAAATGATTTGCATCTCAGAAAAAGATTCCTCTATTAACATGTTAAATGCACTCCAGCAATTAAGAGAAGAATTAGAAAAAAAGGACAACAGTATGATAGAAGCAATTAATGCACTAAGGGAGGAAATAGAAACATATAAAAAAGAAAGCATCAATATGCATACCCTAATCAACGATCTAAAGAATGAAAATGAATCCCTAAAATTGAAATTGAAAGAGACTCAAGATTTAAAAGTTGCAATAGATGAGCTCAAAAACTCACAGAAAAACCATGGCAGTAGAATAGATGAAATAGAGGAACGAATCAGCACACTTGAGAATACAGAAATAGAGAGGACAAAGAAAGAAAAAGAGAGAGAGAAACAAAGTAGGATGACTAAAGACAAGCTCACAGATATGTCAGATTCCTTAAGGAAAAGAAACATAAGAGTAATAGGAATCCCAGAAGGAGAGGAGAGAGTTATGGGAACTGAAAGACTGTTCAAAACAATAATAGAGGAGAACTTCCCAAATCTGAAGAAGGAAATAAATATAGACGTACAGGAAGCCAAAAGGACACCAAACTACTTTAATGAAAGAAAAGCCACAGCAAGACACATCATCGTAAAACTTTCTAGAACCCAAGATAAGGAAAAAATAATGAGAATGGCTTGAGAAAAGAAACAGACAACCTACAAAGGAAAATCCATTAGACTGACCTCAGATTTTTCTGAAGAGACACTCCAGGCAAGGAGAGAATGGAGTCACATCTACAAAAAACTCCAAGAAAAAATGTGCCAGCCAAGAATACTCTACCCTGCAAAGCTATCCTTCTTCTACGAAGGAAAAATTAGAACCTTCTCTGACAAGCA
>PVHY01027286.1:0-16389 GCA_004024945.1 Uropsilus gracilis
CCTGCTTTGGCAAATCCTGTTTTACTTGACATTTACCCATAAAGGAATGGGAAATTTTGGGTATTTAAATGAAACTTATTTAAACTGTATTTTGTTTTCGTTTATTGTGCATTGATTGCATTAAAGTTCTTTTTCACTGAAATTCTCATGCATTAAGATGTTTACCTTAAGAGGTATATGGCAGAAACCATTTAGAGCAAGCTGGTTTTGGAATCTTGGAGAGCTTCTCACCCTGCTTGCTAATGTCTATCAATTTAATTATCTGAGCACTCACAGAACTTAAAGAAGGGGAGTTTTCCTTTCTTAGACTAGTTGTATTAAAATCCATATTGTATTGGTATTTGCAGTATTGGTATTTGCAGATATAAATCATTAATCTTCATTAATGGAAAATTAATATAGTTCATCAGATGAATGATGCATTTTTCCCATAGAAACCAAAGTGATTTATTTTGGTATCTATTTAGGGCAAAAAGTAAATTCTTATTCTTTCATTTCATGTTTATTGGTACAAATTTAATTCAAATGTAACTATACTGGTTTTCTTTTCATAAGGTCATACTTAGAAGTTCTTGAATATTTATTGTCACAAAACACTCAGCTTGGAAATGATACTGAGAAATTTTTATCACATTCTTTCCAAGAATCTAAGATTTTCTCCAGGAAGCATCTACTCTGTTACCACAGTGATAACAGATAAATGATGTTCATAATTTAAGGAAATATTCTGAGAAACACTGTTAAGAAAAATTGGATATAAAGCAATTTTCCTGATTATTTATGTCCCACAACATTAATATATCTTGGGTTCAAGGTTATTCTTTAGTACTGTTGAATATACAGATGGATTAGATTAGGAATACTTGAAATATCTATCCCTGATTTTTTTTTTTTTTGAGAGGACACAATTTCTAGAACTCAATATTTTGATTTGCTTTATTTCTTTGGGATTAATGATACTCAAACCCAAAATTTCCTGAGTTCAAATCCCAACTCTGCTGCTTACTAGCTATATGAGTTTGAGTAAGTTGAACTCAGGATTTCTATCTACTCACCTATAAAATATAAAATGTATATTTATAAATTATAGAGTTGTTTGAGAATCTTTAAGTCAATTGACACAAAAATACAATTAATACACCATGGAGTATACCATTCCAGGCGTCTAATTTGTAGCATTTCAATAATAACCAAGCTATTTCTCAATTGCTATAATATAAAATATCCTCAAGGTGCTCTTTTTCCCTGAAAGAACATTCATCTCACACAGTCTTGAACTTAAAAGTAAAATGGACATTGAATGCCCCTGGAAGTTAATCACAGAACATTTTTATAAGCTAAGCAGAGTAAATATTCAAGCCATGTTACAATTAATCTAATAAAAAGATATTTTACAAATGATCTTACTTTTAAACTGTGTGGTATAGAGTAACCAACTCTCCGCCCTGACATATACAAACATTATGAATTTAACCTACTTTTTGATTTCTAAATCTGAGTTTTCTATATGAAGCTATTTCTTGGATAAATGAAAAAGCAAGCTTTCACCAAGAGTGTCTACTAAGAAATCCTTTAGTGATTATGCAGGCAGGGAAATCCCAAAATGCCCCTAAAGTTTTGTTCAGAAGGGTGATTCAGATACCTGATTTAAACAACAATGCATTCATTACCATGGAAAACCCAAATTTTTACAAATGAGGATAGTGAGACCTGGGTTTACAATAATCACAAAAGAATTTTTTATTTTATGGCTTAGACCAGTGAAAAGAAGAAGTTTTCTATAGCAAAAATAAAGATAATAAATTGTGAAAGTACACATAATATTAAATATCTTATATTTTAACATAAAAACTAATGAAAATTACTAAGCATAGAATACAAGAAAATGACATCAAATGGCAATAAGTTTTAAAATCCATGACCACTGGTAAATAGTCAAATGATATGGATAGGAAATTGTTTCAATGCATGATTTTTTTATAAGAACATATACATTATATATTGTATTACAATTGTAATTTTTAAAGTGATATCATCATTAAGAGTTTTACTTCATAATTTAATAAATAGGTAATTGCCATTTTAATTACTAATTTCTATTTTGACCAAATAAGTTTTACAGGTTACAGAAAGAATAAAATCAAACTAAACACACTGGAAGATGTCTCCTGAGGTAGCATTTTTACTCTGGCTTTATAGAGAAGTAATTATGATAATTTCTGATGCATAAATAGGTATGAGACTATGATGAAACAGAATATAACATGATAGAAGTGTATTTTATAACAACTTAGCTTAAATAGGACTCACTGGGTTTATATAATATTGAATAATTTCATTTCAGATAATTTAGTTTTAGTTTTACATTTTTAGAATATTTGGATCTATATACTTTTATCCGTTTTTGTACACTTTCCTTGTTAAAGAAAATAGGTGTTATAATATAATACAACACTTAATCAAAACGCAATGCTTTCTTGGTTTGGAATCTTTCTACACAATACCAAAACCAAATCATTAATCCCCTTTTTAATATTTTTTTATATTGATGTACATGTTGGTAACAGGGAAGAATCAACTTATAACATCAAAGTACTCTATGGTTGTTAACACATTTTATTTGAAAGAAAGTGAGTTTTTCAGCATTGGTTCTCATTTTTTGAAAGCCCATTACAAAAGTGGCCTTGTCTGGTAACAGTAACATACTTACATTCTATTTCCATTTATTTATATATTCTAGATGGGCCTGGGTGGTATGTTAGCATGTTAGCATCATTGTCAAGGTATGCTCTAAAAGAAATTTAACCATCCCCGGTGCAAAGTCAAAAGGTGTAGAATAAAACAGCAAAAAGCACTCATCCCCACATGGGCAAATTCTTAGGTAAACAAGATTGGCTCGAAGTGGGAACACTGATCCTAAAAGTTTACCATAAGTCTAAGGTAACTTCTGTTAGGGAACCACAAGAAAAAGGTTTGGCAGTTCCCAGAGAGAAGAGACAACGGAGAGTTTCATAATTCAAAATGTACCAAGAAATCTTCATGAAGTCAAGACAAGTGCTTCCACACTCTCTATCAAGGACAAACAGTTTCCTCACGTGTTTCTCACCTACATAATTCTTCCAATTAAATCTACATATCTGTCATCCATGCATTTTTCTCCAAGCCACCTTCCCAGTAGTATCAGGGTGCAAGCTGGACCTCAGAAACCAGACAGAACAGGACCTGCTGGACTTCCATGTTATATGTGCAAAGAATTATTTAGGTCTGTGACTTCCAGTAGCTCCTGTGCTCAGAAAGTCCAGTTCACGGCATGCTGGAATTTGTAATCAGAAGTGGCTGCATGTATGTTGGGATGGGGATAATTTTGTCTCCTTTTCAGACAGTTTTGTGTAAAAGTAGTCTATATTTTCTGCTTAAAAAGAATGTGCAGCTATTTGAAGTTTGAATAGTAAATCTTTATGAACAGGTTTATTGATTGTAAAAAGCATCTTTAAGAAAAATGTCAGTGAAATGTCACAGTTAAAGACACAGTAGTTACTCAGTAAATGATCTAGATTCTATAGAAACAATCTTTATAGTCACAAATCAATTATGGCAGCAAATAGGAATATATAAATATAGCTCGACTTCAAAGAAAAAAAAGACTAGAAAAATCAAAGCATGAAATCTATAAAAAGAGATAGGTGGGTTATATATCATCTATGCTCCAAAAATTAACTTGGTAGATACCTTATGTGCAACAGATAGATGCTGTAAAAAACAGAACTGATGAATGTGGAAGTTTAGGTCATCTTGAACTAATTTTCATGTCAATAAAATGTAAATAAGGATATTCCCCATATTGTCAGACTATTTTAAGAATATCAGGTACTAATGTGTAGAGAGCAACTACCTTATTTATTGAACCATAGTAAATATAAGTATGATACATTGCATTTCTCTTTCACAGACTACACAAAGTAGATGGATCATAATAACAATGACAAAGAAGATAATATGTGACTGCTGTCAGCACCATAGTTTTTGGAATTCCAAACTTAAAGATATTTCTCTTCTGGTGTTCAGATTTCTCTGAAATATCTGCAATCTGACACTCTTGATTCACACTTCGGGTGCTTCAGTTTATCTAACTATTATGGTGACTCTTGCATGTATTGATATTTTGTGCTTAAATTCTTACTACCTTGGTCCTCATGCTTTGCTGTTTCACATGCTTTACTGCTCCCAAGTCCCTGTCAATGCTATGCCTCCCTTTTCACCCATTCTGCACTCTTTTAAAAGTTACCAAGAAATGAAGAATAGTAACATGATATATCATCACCTGAATAGTTGCTATAAGGCCTCCAAATAAT
This sequence comes from Uropsilus gracilis, assembly GCA_004024945.1. Lineage (NCBI taxonomy): Eukaryota > Metazoa > Chordata > Mammalia > Eulipotyphla > Talpidae > Uropsilus > Uropsilus gracilis. Next base: position 4,353 of record PVHY01027286.1, read on the forward strand.
TCCCAAACTCTAATTTTATTATGCTTCACTGGAAATAAAATTAATTGATATTTTCAGCTGAATTAGAGGTTTTTATATCTAAAATCCCTGCATCGGTTTTGAAAACTGGTCAAAGCATTATTTGTCAATATAAGTACATGAAAAATTATCTATGTGTAGTTTTCCATAATGAGATTTTTCTTTGTTTTCTGAATCCAAGTGCGCTAGTACCCTCAATATCTGTTTCACACCCATTGGGTGAGTTTCTTTCCATTCATGAGTATAGTCTGAGAGGTTGAACACAGATTTCTGTGCCAGTTTTAGGAGCATTCAGTGTTCTTGATTGATTATTCATTGTCTCTACGGTATTGAATTTCACCTACACTCAACACTGAGCTTCTTTGCCTACAGATTTAAAACTTTAACTCTGGCTCTAGGATTCTCCCTACAAAGCAATTATTAATCAAATATTGGATCCTATAAGCTAAAATATACACAGTTTTCTCATAAATGAATAAAGATCCATTGTATAATTCATCTTAGGCTAGGGACTTATTATAGTTTAATAATGTAGGAAAAGAGAATAGAGGAGGAAGAGATAGAACATGTTAGGAAGTACAGTCTGTAGGGTTAATAGAATGAGGGACAGTGGAGGAATCTAGTGGTTTCCTTGGTACTGAGAAACATAACAAGTGAGAGTAAGCCTATAAAATAAAACCACAAATATTGCTGCAGCAAAATAAATCTCTCACACTCCTCTTGGATTTGGAGATTGGGCAAGTCATCAAAACAACATCCTACTGGTTAGGAAAGAAATAGAAATACACATATGGAGAATTCACATGGTTGTGAATATAAATGGAGCAATCAGGAATATTTATTTTGTGTTGTATTTTAGGACATGGGACATCAAGGACAGTGAGTGGGAGATTTTAAATAACAGACAAGGAGGGGTGACCTCATCCTTATCCTTAGGATAAAAAAGAAAAAAGCATGTTTTCTGTTAAGCTAGAAATGATTAAAGCTTCAAATTTTCATATTTCTCAGTCATAAAAGTGAGAACAGCGATTGTTTCCTCCAGTAGGAAGCAGAAACCAGACAGGATGACCTATACTTTCATTCAAGAGAGAATAATGAGTTTGGCAAGAACACACACTTCTAGTTTTCAGGGTCATCACAGCTTCCATGAAAAACAAACTTCATTCTCTAAGTAATAGTGATAAACCCTTTGGGGCTCACCAGAGTCTTGATTGACCTCTAGTTCATACTAAGTTGACATACTAAGGCTTAGTCTGGTCTACAAAGAAAATCTATTTGACCATTTTGGGGGGACCAATCCCACATAATCATGAGTTCTAATGTCAGGACAAGCATGTCTGTAAAGAACATAATCAAGCACTGTAAAATATGTAGCACATATTGTATATTAACATACTTTTTAAATGTTATAAAAATATGAAGGTAAAAGGAATGATTTGCCTTCTAGTTTCAGAATTTGACTTACTTAATAGGAAAGATCCAGAATACTAGTATAAATTGTTTTTATTGTTGCATTTTCTAGAATCAACTAACTGACTTGCACATACACATCACACACAGACATCACATTGCTCTTATTGCTGTACAGTCATTCACAACGTGATGGAGCCTGAAGCTCTTATTGCTGTATAGTCATTCACAACGTGATGGGTGCTGATGACATCAGTGCCGGTTAACACCCACTGCCCAATTTAAACTGACATGGAAAGAACGACTATTCCAGGAAGTCATGATAATCCTGTGACTACCCCTCGACTGTCAGCTGCCTTTCTGACCTGAGAATTAAGAAACATCCTTCACATTATGTTCTCATAATGTGCCTTCCTTCCTGCCTAACTTTTCTTCATTCCCTGCTCAAGAGAATAACGGATGTTCTTCCGTGAAGGCACCACATATTGATAGAGGGCAGTATTTGTGCAAACAATCTCTTGGTTCAGGGTCTGGCTTTTTAAGCAAAAGAAATATGACCTGGTTAGGTTGGTAGCAATGTATGTATATTTATTTACTATTGCCAGCTATGTGATAGCCTTACGCCTAGCTGCAAGTGAGTTTATGAAATTTACCAGTTTGTTTTCCAGCTTGTGTCCTATATGTTGACAAAGCAGACACCATTTGGGAATAAATGTTGAATAAAAGACCAGACGATGTTTGTCACAGATGTCAGTTATTTAGACTATAAAGGCCATGAGACTAATAAACAAATATGTGAGTTTCAGAAAAACAAAAGATAAATGGACACTAAAACCTCAATGTGATCTCATAGACAAATAAAGTGTAAAAATACAAAGATTTCCCTATGTTTGAATCTCAATTTCAAAACTGACCCTTTGTTTTGAATATTATTCTGTCCTAGTTATAAGCTAAGGGATATAAGATTTTCTGGCAAATGAAAACACACAAACACAATGGCAATTGAATAGTAGAAATCTGTTGAACTCATTTGTGACATAAAAATGAAGATTCTAGTTCCTTTACAGGACAAATTCCATATACTGAAAGAAAAATATATACTTCCTCCTTTCAATTTTCTATTACTGTGTATTGTCCTTGGATATCAAATTCAGAAGTGGAGTTCATGATGAAATATCTTATAGAACTACTACTCTCTCTGAAATGGCTTAAAAAGGGCCTAAATTTTATAACAAAATGAATTAAGTTAAAGGAAAACATACCTTATCTTCTTAATACCTTGCTTATGATCCATCTTTAATTATGGGAATCTAAATATTGACATTCCCCCTCATTTTTGCTAAAAAAGCATAGTATACCAGAGACTTTATGTATCAGAGAATTTCTATCAACAAATCTCTTTTCTCAAGACTTTTCAGATTTATACTAACCAAAGCTTTTCCTCTCATATGATCATGTCTAAAGAATTATTTTTCTATTTTTCATTGAGGTAATGTTGGTTAACAACACTGTATACAGTTTAGGTGCATAGGTTCACACCTCTTCAGATACATGTTAACACTTAATGGGCTTTTAATGAGTCTTTGACACTTCATAAAATTCATGACGTGTTATTTTCTTTGGCTGTATGACACCTCTGAGATAGAGTTTACTTTGTCATTTCATTTGCTTCATTTTGAATTCAAGGAGAAAAATCAAAATTGGAGTAAATATTTTACTTAACACATTAGGAACCTGGATTATAAATTGCTTTTGCAATCACCAAAGCTAAGAGAAAAGTGAGACAAATTACATAATCAATTTTAACAAGATCAGTGGTTGAAGTATTAATTGTTCTCCTCCTTTTCCTCCTCCTCCTCTTCTTCTGCAGAATTACAACAAATAATTAGAAAAGTCATTGACTTCTCTTTTTTTTTAACTGAAGACAGAGTTTCCAAATAAAATGGAGGTCACCCAATTGTATTTGAGTTTAAATTTCAACTCAAAAACCATTTTATTATAAAATATTTATTCAATAAATTATGTGGTGGGATATACTATATTTAAATCAGTATTTGCTTATCCTAAATTCAAATTTAACTGACATCCATAGTGTTTGTTTTTTGGCAATTATAGCAAAGATGAAACTTAGCTTTTTAAAAATTCTTTCCAGGAGTCAAATACCTGGGAGAAAATAGTTGTTGCAAGTTCATAGCTACTTTGATTCACATTCATAGAGGAATTGCAATTTATTACCTCAGATGAGGGTGGTGAATTTTATATTTTCCTTAATAGTACTATATATTCAAATAGTGGGGGAAAGGAAAATATATGTTCTTTAAGGTGGAATTTGAGGAAGAAAGTGCCAGCACTCAATGAGAACTAAGCAAAGGGCCCTGTTGTTGACCTGAGGGCAGGGTTAGAGTCTTCTATTGGTATTGCCCATGATCAGCAGATACTCATCAGGGCAGAGATTGGATTTTGAGAATGCTTTTACAGGAAGTCATAACAACAAAGGACTATTTCCCAAGAACACCAAATGTGATAACCTAAGACACATAAAATCCTTAATAAGGCTATAATCTTTGAGGGGAAAATGCTATCATTCATATATATATATATATATATATTTTTTTTTCCATATGTTTATGTCAACTGGTTAGGGGAAATTCAGTGTCCTCTTATATTTCCAGATAAAATGGTGATGCTTACTCTCTTTAGCACCTAGAGGGAGAGATTATCTTTCCATAAAGAATCAGAGGAACAGCTTATGGAATTTGCAAAGTTCAAACTATGATTTGATTCCACCTTCTAAGAATCCAGAACATTACCCCTTGAGAGTCACTATATTTAGATACCGACTTGGCCATGTCCTTTAAGTGAACAGAATCATTACAAAAATTTGAAAATGAAATCATTAGTGTTACATGATTAATATAGATAGAGAAAAAAGTTAATCCTGAATGTTTTATTTTTTTATTAGAGGTTATTTTAGAATGAGGATGTCATTTAAATTCCTCCTCAATATGCTAGTATAACAAGTAAATTTGTATATTATTAATCTGTACATAATTTTCTACCTACTATAATGATATATGATTATTAAAATCAGTTTGAAAATTGCAAGATATATGAGATGAAAAGCTAAGCGAAACTTTCCACTCTTTTTTTAAAAGAATTTTAGTGTTGTTATTTTTTTGTTTTGCTTGTTTGTTTTTTGTTTTGTTTTGTTTTTTTAGTTTGTGGCCCATGTATGCATGGTACTTTTGTATGTTTGTGCCTGGGGAAGTACAGTTTAGTCAGAAATAACTGAGCTACATAGAGTAATAGAGTAGGTAAAGATTTTGGTGTACTATTATGCTTAGTACATATGCCTTGAGGAAGCATATGTTTTTACAAAACCAGATTCATATTACACTATTTAGCTTCCACTGAGGGAATATTAACAAAGTTCATTTATGTTCTATGGAAATAAATGATATATCACTCTGTATTACTTGTAACATATTTCCAATATAGTCCCTCTGAGTTAGCTCAAGGTATATTCTTCCCAGATTTATCTCTAATATAGACTCGACTCTTTGCATTTGTAAACACCTTGAGTAAATGTGCAGTCTGCAAGGCTAACAGGTAAGAATTAGCAGGCTTCAGATTTACCTTTTAACAATGCATCTGTGAATCACTTCAGTCAGATTTAAACGCATTTGAATGTTCAATCCGATATGTATGTGAAGACACTTAAATAAATGCAGTGTGTTTATCTGAATCGAGATCGTGTCATCCACGTTTATTTGAATGTGTGATGTGCAATCAATCAAATGCACTGAGTATTTTATATCTTCTGTTGATAGCACATTTCAAATAGATATCTCCAACATTTACAGCAACGTAAAAGCGTGAACCAGATGAGATGTTTTCTTTCACATTTGTGCAAAAACATGTTATAATTTCTTGACTTCTGAAAAAATATTATACAATGGCCAAATGAAACTATTTTTCATTAATAACAGAAAATTGTTTGGGTCCAATTATTTTCTAATTTTGATATCTACCCTTTGCAAATGAACCTGTTAGTTCATTTGGATGCTATAGTATTGATAGCAATTGCCTAACCAATTTGTTATGGCAAGAAATTGTGATTCTAAAAAGAATAAAACTGTCAGTTACCCAGTGACACACATGACTTGGGCCACAAGGAAATAGGTAAAATCTCAAATTTACTACATTTTTGTCTAAAGTGCACTGCTGTTACTAGAAATAAAATTATAATAACTATTTTATAAAAGACAACCAAATAATTGGACATGTAGAGTTTATTTTATCACAATAATAAAAAAGAATTAAAAAAGATTAAGTAAACTTAATTTTGATAAAATCAATTAAAACAAAGATATTCTACTGAATAGCTAAACTTCTTTTTTTGGTATTTTCTGTTAAGAAAATTAGGTTATGTTTTTATTTGGTAAGAAATAAGAAAAACAGGGAAAAATGCCAGGAAGTCATTGCATAATAACATTGAGCATATTAACCTGAGAGAATTAATTAGGCTGTAATATAGCCAGACAGGTTTTTATTCAAGGATGAGTAGAATGATTCTGTGTGTTCACAGAAAGGACACGGGGGGGTTCTTAAATGATCAGCAGGAAAGTATTCTTATATCTTTTGTTGTGAAATGTTTTGGTTTGATTCTTTAGTGTCCATGATTGTTGTGCAGAAGTCTTCGAAGTGAAGGCTACAGTATTGGATCTGGTTGAATTACCAGAAGTGTCCGGTTACTTTTCATCACTGAATTACTGGTTCAAAGGATTCTTTTTTTTTTATTTATTTATATATAAGTTTCACAACTTTGTAATCTCAAGGGTTCCCCCCCTCCCCTCCCTTCCCCCCCCTTTCCCTCCTGTTCATAGTTGTGCACTTCATTTTGGTGCTTAGCTTGTTTTTGACTTTCCTCAAGGCTTTTATGTATTTATTTTTTTTTCCACTATATCCCATACACTAGTGAAACCATTTGGTTTCTGCCTTTTTCTTTATGGCTTGTTTCTGCTAATATAATTTCTTCTAAATACATCCATGTTGTTATGAAGTTGTCAAATTTGTCATTTTTGATTGATGAGTAATATTCCATCGTGTATATATACCACATTTTTTTCATCCAGTCCTCTGTTTTGGGGCATTTAGGTTGTTCAAAGGATTCTTACTAGAAGTCTCAATACTGCTGTTTAACCAAAAGAAGGAGTTTGTTTGACACAAGACAGCTTTTACAGGGGACTTAATATTTCTAAAGAAATAATTAAAATCTTGCCTGAGAGCCACATTCTTAGGGTAAAACATTGCTACATCAAGCAGACCTGGGCAGTGACATGGTCAGGGTTGGCATCCCACTTACAATGAATAAACCACTGCCAGTGATCCCTCTACAGTGATCATAAGCAATATGTAGGCCTCAAGAGAAAAATGCTACCTTACAATTAATAACGTATAGGAATCTCTCTCAACACACACCCTTTTATTCTGGGACCCTAAGGCAAAGCTGTAATGCAAGGCTTAGGTTACAGGTGGTACTCTTGGGAGGGGAACACGGATAAGGACCAGATGAAACATGCCCTGAGGGAAAAAAGAATCAGTGAGAGTGGAGATTCTAATGAAAGATATAAGGGACTGGCCGGCCGCACAAGTAGCCCATCAGCACAGCCTTCCTGTGGTTCAGCCATCCTGGATGTTGGCTACCTTGGGAATTCAGTCATCTTGGGGTTTGAGATTCACAGGGTTTGACCCAAGTTAAAAAACTGATGGAAACTGAATCTATACCTTGCAGAAATGGGAGAATTGAAAGCTGCTGGAAACTGAAGTTTGGAACTCTCAGAGATATAAGGGGTGAACATTGCTGGAGATGACATTGTGGTCCTTGTTGTTCAGCATACATGTTCTCGGCATACAGTGGCAAGAAGAAGCTGTCTTGTCTTTTTGTTCAGGATACTGGTTTCAGGTATTTACTGGTGGTAAGAGACCATTTTGGAAGTGTGGCCTTTTGTTTGGAATACATGTTCCAGATCTGGATTGGTAGGAAGACACTATCTTGCACAAGTTCTGTTTAGGCATTTAGAGCACTGAAGAATAACTGGGGTAAGATAATTGGCTACCTGTGGCCTCAGTGACTCTGTTTTACATTGCCTGTTAGATAAACCCCGTTGCTATTACCTCAACATGAGTGACCTTGCAATCATGTGTATGGGTGGAGGAACTCAGACAGTAACCAGTTAACCATTGTTCTGGGCAAAGTTTCAGAACCCCAATATCACCCAGTATTATGCACATCTATATTCCTAAATTAATGGATGTCGTTTCTTTTTATCCATCTTGTCCTTCTAACAATTTGAATTAGTATAAATTTAGTTGAAATACATTAAAACGATATGTGCATGGGCAAAAGCTGTATTTTGTTATTTTCAGTATTCTGTCTTATACCTAGTATAGAAACTCTGTACAGAAACATACTGGTGCAGTTTACTAAAAATTGCCTGTTGATACAGTGGAAAACAGTTCAGAATCTAGCTTTGCCACTCACTAGTTCACAAAATTGAATACCTTTCCAAACTTCTCTGTAAACATGTTCAACATCTACACATTGAAAAATTGAATAGCTAAGGTTAGCTTCGATTGTTTCCTAATACTAGAAGTTTGTTTCATTTGAAAATTCCACTTTGCAATCAAATTCATTTTACTGACAATACTTTATAATTCCGAGAATTTCTTGATATAATTGTAACTGCAGAGTATGATCTATAGTTAGTTGGATATTATTATCTTAGATACTACTATCTAATTTTGTTAAACCAGAAATTAAAATATAAAGTTCATCAGCAATTTATGAGTTTAAATTTATGTATATCCTTTGACAATTATTTTTGTTGTAACTAATTAGGCATATCATTAATAAACTTAACAAATTAATTCCCCATGTTCTGAGCTTTGTGTTATATTGTCAATAACATTTTTAATTGACTACAACTCAATTCCTTTTAGACCTAATCCATTTTATTCCCCAGGAAATAGGTCTTTTAGCTTATGTTAATTTACAGAGTTAGATGCACATAATGAATAGTTAATAAATTGCTTTTTCTTATGTGACAAGTACACTTCTTCCAATTTCATTGTATGCTTGCATCGTATTATGGAAAATTAGACTAGTTCCCCTTTTTTTGCATATGTTTATCTATGGTACATTTATTTTATTGATATCTAGACAGGGTATCCTCAAATTTGACTAGTTTTATGCTTGTGGGGGTCATGAATACTGCACTGCTTGCAAAATGTCCTTTTAAAATAATTTTATTCATTACAAACTTACATAATATCTTCCCTCTAAATTATTTTTTGTGTTATGTGTGTTCAGCTACAACATAACTTTAAACACTTCTCCAACCTTTTCATAAGCAAAATCAAATACTGAAATACCTGAAAAATGATGCATAACATATTTGATATTATGTATTTAAATTGTAAACTGCATATATATTTAAATGATTTATGTAATATTTAAAATCCACCAATAATTTGAGCTTTCCTCAAAACTTTACAAGTTTATGTTTCAGAATAAATTTGTAGGTTAGGAAATATTTCAGTTTATTTAAATATTGGAAATTAAATAACATACACTTGCTTTACTCTATGGGTCTTCATTGTTTTCATGTCTTCGTGACAGATTCTGCTGAGTCATCTATACTTTTCTGTTTTTTTGTAGCACATTTATGTGAACTGACAGCTGAGGTTAGAGTATATTGTTAATGTGTGTTCATGCTTATATGCTCTTGGTCAACAGGAATCTTTAGAAAAATATGGTAAAAATTATGCATTAAAATTTTACACAGTCATTTTTCAAATAATCATATTATAGGAATTTCTTCCTTTGATCTCAGGAAACATCCCTTTCCTTAGGGAAATGAAACTCATTCAAAGACCTACTATATGGAAATTTATATATATTACACATAGTTTTTATTGTATGTACTATGAGATTAATATTCTAAGACACCAGCTTTGACTCTGAATTCTCTGTCCTTTGTCAACTTAAGTTAAGTTATTGACATTATTTTGAGTTAAATGTAATTTACATGAATTATATACTGAAGGTAATACTTTAAAATATGTAGCAAATAATTATTTATTTTGTATGTGTTGAGGTTATATTAATAACAATGACTTCAATTTGATTTATATGGGAATATTTTTCATTCCAAATAATTCAACTATACACCATGCCTGAACTCATAGTCTGTATTTATTGTAACTATGTTTTATCAAGCTCTGAAAATGATTTTATTATATCATAATGTTATATTTCATGTTATTTTGTGTTTATTATTTTATAATAGAATGGCTATATATGACAAAAGTGATTCACCTTAGTTTTATGATTTAAAAAAATTAACAACTAATCCTCATTATTAAAAAGAGATATAGAAAGAGATCATATAATTTTTATATAATGTACTTTTTTGTCAGTTATTTAAGTGTGAGTGACATTTCCAGCATTTAATTAATCTTAAAGTAAAATCAATTTTCAAATGAAATTAGATTAATTCAAATAGTAATAGCATTAATTTTTAAAAGAGCATTTAAACCACTTTACTAAATCACAGATACCACTTCCATAAGAATTTGTTTATTTCTACAATATTGGCAAATGGCAAATAAAATAAAAAATTATTCAGGTTGTTATATGAAAACAATTTTTACCTTCATGATTCTCACTTTATTAAATTCACAGATTTTTGTTTCTGCCATACTATCTTATAGTGGAGAGTTGAGCATCAACTCTGAAAGAGTAGATTTGAATTACATTGGCTTTCAATTCTTATGTAGAAAATCAAGAGGTAGATTAGAGAGAAATCACAATCCAAAGATTGTTTTCTGCAAAGTTCCTTTGAATTATTCATAAATGACATTTGGATTCTGCTGTTTGAAGTTTATAATTCAGATAGCATTTTAAATATTAATGACTTGTTTGGGACATTTTACCAAATAGATAATGACCAGTCAGACTGACTGGATAAGGAACCTGATAAGTAAAATGGGTACTTAAACATTTTGACTTAGTGCTTTCTGTCTAGTGGAATATTCCACATTATTTATTACATTATAATGTTTAATTATCACATGGAAGTCTAGTGAAAAGTCATTTTCAGTTCTTTGAAATGCCATATATAAATGCAGAACAACAGTGTGTCCCAACAAGAGATTTTGATGTGTTTGGGAACAGATTCTTATAAATCAAGACAATAAACTAAAAGTCTACAAAAACAAAATAGCAACTCATATATTATCAAAAATATACTGAAAAAAAGCAAAGGAAGTGAGAGGAGAAAGGTAAGAAAACTGCTGATTGACACCTCTTTAAACTGTGACTGAGTTTTTATAGACCTAAGAAAAAAGAATGTGTTACTTTCCTTTAGAGATGAGGTCTGTCTATATAACTAATGATTATAGGGATTTTTTTTTATTAATTTATGCTAGTAAACATCCAAATTATAGATTTTGGGAATATTTCAACATTTAAATTCTGTTTTTTTTCTAATTATGATTTATGAATTTAACTGTTTTTCAAGAATATTGTTTTATGTCCATGTTCCAACAGATTGTAAAAGAGTCCAAATGTTATTGGAATATAACTTCAGACTGTGGCAGTTAGCTTCTACTATGCAACAAACTGTCCCCAAATTGTATCATAATACAACAATCTTTTTTTTTTTTTTTTGAACATATAATGCTTCAGGTTGACAATTTATTGTAGCTCAGCTCAGGAATTTTTATGATCTCAATTGACTTCCCTCTGCTCTCTTCTTATTTGCCAGATCATTTGGAGACCCGCAATCCTACAACAGTCTTGGTTGTGATGATTTGAATCTGATCTTTGAAGGGAGCCCACGCTTGTGGGCTTTCTTGTGCAAGTGGTAGTCATAATGGTTTCAAGAAAAGAGCATCATGAGTCACTGACTTAAAACTAGCTCAGTCTCACCTCTGATTCATCCTACTTACCAAAATAGTTCTTAAGTCAGTATAGCACCTTAGAAATGGGACTACTTCTTAATGAGAGTAGCTGCAGAGTTACATTGCAAAGAGGACACACACAAAGTGGTGTGGGGTTTTTTGACATTTCTGACTCTTCATGGTAAGTAGTCATTTCCTTCATACTTTCTATGTTTACAAAGTCAACAAATTAATTCAAACCTGTGCCAGAAAGACTTTTTATTAAAGACACATTTTTTTTTTCTTAATTGATTTATTTTTTTATATATGTGGTTCACATCTCTTTGTATTCCCTGGGGACCACCCACCACCTTCCCTACATGACCACTCCCTCCCATCTCCACCCCTCCTCACCCCCCTCCCCCAAACATACTGATCCCTTTTATGGAATTTTTATGTGCATGTCTATGGCCTAAATTATCAACCGGAATAAATTTTATAATAAAAATAAATATATATAAAGGAATGTCTGCTACTATATTCTTTTTTTCAGTTTTATTCATTTTATTGATTTGTCACAATTGTGAATTAATTGATCCCTCCTCCTCCCTCCATATCCCCCCTCTGTATCCCCCCTTCAGTCACTCCTCCCATTTTTCTGCAA
>PVHY01027287.1:0-16364 GCA_004024945.1 Uropsilus gracilis
AGTGGGGAGGGGCACGGAGGAAGAAGGTGTAGAAGAGAAAGAGAGGAAGCAGGGGCAGGAGGGAAGGCCAGCTCTCGGGCCCTCGGGGCTGGTCAGCCGAGGCCAGGGCAGCGCTGGGTGGCCGGCACGGTCCTCCTCCCACGCTCCTGGGCTGAAGCCGGGTGACTTCTGGGGCTGGCCCCAGCAGCATTTGGGGGCGCGCGGGGCACGGCTGTCGGGGAGCCGGGCCGGCGGGGAGGCACCCCATTTCCAGAAGGGCTGAGCAGGGCTGGGGCTGGAGGCGCCGGCTCCCTCCCATGTCGCCTGGGCTGAGCCCTGACCTCCCTGACCTCCCTGCCCCCACCGCCCCCACCGCCCCCACCGTCCCCACCGTCCCCGCATGGGGACACCCCGGGAGCCCCCGCAGCTGGCTGGAGCGCGCCCTGCACGGGGTGGTGGCCGCGCGTCGCGTCTCCCAGGGGACAGCTCCTGGCCCCCAGGCCTCCTCGGTGCCCTGGCGTCTCCCTGCTCCCGGCACCTGTGTCCCGCGAGGGTGCGTCCTCCCGCCGGACCCCAGCTACCGCTGCTCCCTGCGGTCTCTCTCGGGGACTGTTTGGGTCTCTGCGAGCGCGGGCGATGATCCCCCAGGTCCAGGCCAGGCCACGCGGACCCGCAGGCCTCAGGGTCTCACCCGCCGGCCCCGCCTCACCAGCCGTGTCCACTGACGTCCTGGTTCTCCTGGTTCTGGACCATCTCGAGCGATGCCGCTGGGAGCCTCACGGCCCTGGCCTCTCGGTTCTCACTTCACCCGTCCGAGGGGTGCGTTGGGGGCGCGTCTGGGGGTGGTCGTCCGGGGGTTGTCATCCAGGGGTGGTCATCCGGGGGTGGTCGTCCGGGGGTGGTCGTCCAGGGGTGGTCATCTGGGGAGTGGTCATCGTCGTGGCCAGCGCCTTGGAGACAGTGCTCGCTGTCCCTTCCCACATGCTCCTCCTGCGCACTCAGCTGCCCCTGGCTGGCCTCCCGTCAAGTGCCCCCAGCCGCCCTCTGAGAAGGTCCTTCTGTGCTTCTGCGACGTGCCCAGAGCGCGCCTTGCCCCCGTGGGCCCATCCTCCCTCCCCTGCGGCTGTCGGCCACGCTGCTAATCTGATCATTGAGATCACACGCTTGGCAGCGCCGCTCGCCCCTGGCCTCGGCCCAGCGCCCACCGCGCACAACAGAGACCAGCTCTCGCTTCTGCTATAAATAGTCACTCCCAAGACTGCGGGAGCCTTTGTGCCGGATCTTTCCGGACACGTTCTCGCTGCGCTGCCTCCTAAGTAGCCCAGGTTTCCGCCTGATGTCGCTCTCGCTGCCACAGACCCCACCCAGCCCTACTGTCTCTCGGGTCTCCTGGTAGCTCCTGTGGCATCCGTGGCCTCCTTTACCTACGAGAAGTGGGCGTGTCTCCGTCAGCCCCCGCCCCACTGGGTCACTCTGGCTCAAAACCCGCTTCTCGCTGCAGCTGGTGGCGCTGGTGGGCACACCGCCCCGCCCAGTCCCGCCCGCCCAGCCAGCGCCCTCCTCCTCCATGGCCTGCGGCTCCCAGGCTGGTCACGCACCGCCCTGGCCACGCTGGCGTCCTTGGCTCAGGTCGCGCCTCGCGTTTCCCCGCACTCCTCGGGGGGAGGATCTCTGGGTCTGCGGGTCTCCCGCGTCTGCCGCTGCGTGCATGGCCGAGTCGAGCGATGCTCACGGGAAGCGGGCACGAGATCCCGCACGTCCAGCCGCCTCGCTGAGCGTGTGGCCCGGCTGACCCCCCACTCAGGCTGCTGTGGGGTGAAGGAGGGGGTCCACTTGCCCAGGGGGAGTCGACCCTGAGAGCCAGAACTCGGAGGAGTCAGAGCAGGGGCGCCGTCTTCTGTCTGGGGCGGCGCTGCCCGGCTGGGGTGACCGGCCCCCCATTCTTGGGTGGGGGGAGCTTCCGAACTGTTCCTGGAGAGGATGCGGGCCTGGGGACCGGTAGCTGTGGCTAGACGGATGTCAGGCTCTGAAGGGGGAGGGGAGCACCCCCACCTGCACTGTCCTTCACTTCTGAGAGTCTGTGTCCTAGGGGTGACCCGGGCCCGTCTTCGCTGACGCGCAGTCCCGGGGGCGCGGGGCGGGCGGGTCGCGGGAGGCTGGTGCGCCTCGGCCTCCTGCCTCTCCCCTCACGGAGCCCCCGATTCCAAGCGCCCCCCAATTCCGAACCTCTGACGCCACCCACCTGGACAGCCAGGTCCCGGGCTCAGGCCCACGACCCGGCCCCCCTTCCAACGTCGCCAGCCCCGTCCCGTGGCAGCGCTCTGACTGCGTGCTCGCGTCCCTGCTCTCCGCGACCCCTCCCCGGGTCCCCTTGTTTTCTTGGGGTACGCACCAGCCTGCCCGCTCACACTGCAACACCCGTGCCAGGCGGGGGAGGGGCGCAGGCAAGGGAGGGCCTCCGTCTCCCGCAGGGCCCCCCAGCACCTCCACGCTCAGCCAGGGACGCTCGCCGGGGCCTGGTCGGGCCCTTCTGTAGGTCGGCACGTGGGCACTTGCCCTGCAGCCCCTCTCTCCCCCAAGGGACGGGGTGGGGAGTGATGCATCCAAAGAGTCTCCCACGGGGCAGTGTCCTTGGGGTCCAGCCCCCGCCCCAGGGGAACGCAGCTCAACTGTCACGTCGTGAACACGGGGTCCGGTGTGGTGACAAGGGCTGGTTCGAAGCAAACGATGCTACCCCTTCCGGCTCTTTCTCCATCAAAAAAATCCCAAGATTCGGAGCTCCGGGCCAGGGCCGGGGTGGAGACCGCGCAAGCGATGGCCCCGTGTCCATCCCAGCGCCACGGTGTGGACTTCCGGGTTCACTGGGCCCGCGCCGTGCGGGGACAGATGACGTTCCCCAATCCCTGAAGCCGCCTTGTAAGCGTCAACCTGGTTCCGCTCCCGTGGAGTCTTTCGAGCTTCTCAGCGTCCTGGGGAGCCGGGCAGGCCTCGCTGGGAGCAGAAGCGGGAGGCATGGGCCTGGGGCCCGGAGCCGCGTGCGGATGGTGGTGCGGATGGAGGCCAGCAGGGCTCTTGCTAAGCTCACTTCCGGCGTCTTTCTGAAGGCGAGTGGGCGTGGTGGGCCACCGGCGAGACCAGGGGGAGGCGGGTTGATTCAGGTCTTGAGGGTGGAGGAACCTGACTCACCTGGTATTTGCTTCGGGTCGGGGGACGCTCGGGCCTGGGGATGTTCGAGGACCTCGGGCCCCGAGGCTGAGGCTGGGTGAAGGGTTGACAGTGACCTGGTTGGGGGTTGGCCGGAGAGGAACCTGGGCGCCGGGCACCAGCTCGGCCGCAGGACCCCCGCTGCGCGCGTTCGGGGATGTTCGGAATGAAAGACGAGGTCGAGAGGCCCACGTGTGTGTGCAGCATCTGCCTCCCGCTGGAGCCGATGGGCAGAGGCGGAGTGACGGGACCACGTGGCCTGGCGACGGCCAGGGGTGGCACATATGCTTTTCCAAAATGCTGCCACCGCCGGCGGCTTTCTGCTTTCTGCGGCAGCCACCATCGCCACCACCTCCTGCCGGGCAGCGTCACGCACGAGCTCCTGGCTGGCTGCATTTGCCCCTCCTACGGCTGGCACAGCTGGCACCTCCACGCTGCAACCAGCATCGCTTCTCTTTCGCTCGCCTGTGCTGTTTATTTACTTATATCCAGACCTCGCTGGCCGGGTGCACCATCATTCGGTCTCCATCCCAGCCTGAGCACCCCCCCTCCCCGGTCCCATCATGTAACCCCCATTTCCTTGTATGGACTGAATATTGAAGATCTGGTCTTCCCATCAACCTGGCCAATACACAGGACAGGCTTGTTGCCCAACAGGCTTGTTGACCTTCAATACTTACTCGGCTTGGAGCTGTGAGTCAGAACCCGTCACCCATATCTCCCCACCCCACCCCAGGGACGACATTCCATGTGTGATTCCAGGACTGACCGTTGTACGCCGCACGTACGAGAGCACAGAGTATTCCTTCCCTGGATTATTTCACAGTACGCTCTATCATGGCTGCAAACAGCAGAACCTCCTTCTTCACGGCTGCGTAATATTCCACCAGTACGGTAACTACATCGCACACATCATTTTTTAGTTGGAAAAATTTGACGCGGAACATTGTGCAATTCTCAGGTTGAGAGGCCGCTAGTGGGTACATGTTCATGTCGCAACAGGCTTGCCTTTGAGGCAGCATTTACATGTCTCACAAGTGCGTCTATATCCTCCGTATTGGTTACACTCTGCATCATGCATTGCTCATTTCCCCTTGGCTCTGAGTCTGAACCGCTGCCGAATGAGCCTTGGTCATCCCGAATGAGCCAACGACGTGAATGACTGATGCGGACGAGTGAACGACGTGTGCCTGCTGCCTCTTCACGGAGCACATCAATCTCAGCCTGCGCATCGCGACTCAGACACTCAGACACTTCGGAGGTCCCTGTGGTTTGCCAAGTCGATGGGAGGCTCGAGCTTCAGCGTCCAAGTACCTGCAGCTGCGTGGGGCTCGGGCGGGCGCTGGCTCACAACCACGCACGGAACCTCGGGCGTCTCCATGGAAACCGAGCGGATGTGCAGGAACACCTGGCACGGGGGCCTCCTGCAGCCTCCCTCTCACTCACCTGCGTCCAGACTTGAAACTTCATCTCGTGATTTGCCAGAAACCGTCTCGTCCTTGGAAGGCGCTTAAGATTCTAGACCTTCAGGGATGGGTGGACGGCGTCCTGCCGCCAGAGAGGGCCCGGCCGCGCCCAGGACCCGGGGGGACTCACCAGCACGGAGTCCAGTGCGTTCCCGAGAGCGTCTCTTCCCTGGGCCTCCCTTGCTGGGCGTGCCCTCCGGGAGGCAGCCGAGGCGCCTGGGGGAGATCTGCGGCCCCAGCAGCACTTTCTGCGCAACCCGGGGCCCCCTGTCCGCCCCGGCACCCGGTCCTCCCTGCGGTACCCACGGGCTGGGGGCACCCCCACGGGGCACATCGGTGCCTGGGCCCTTGCTGACCGCACAGCGCCGGCTTCTCTTCAGCCTCGAAGACGGTCCACAGCGCCTCAGCCGCCACCGCGTCTGTGCCCGCGTGGAGGCCTGGCCGCCTGGCCGCGCCTGCGACGGACTGTTCAGATGGAGAGGAAGGTCAGCTCAGCCGAGCGTGGGGTGCTGAGGGCGGGAGGGGGGCGGGCATGCGGGGCCAGGGAGCTGGACGCGAGCCCCACCGGCCTGGTCACGGCAAGTCGCAGGCAGAGGGCTCCCTTCATCCCCCCCTTTCCCGGTGCCCCCTCCCCCGCTGGGCGCACTGGGCGTGCGTTCTCGGCCGCCTGGATGCACGGAGACCCCAACCCCAAAGACTCGGGGCGCGGGTGCAGCCCGACCCTGAGGCCCTGGTGGAGACGAGCCGGCCTCTCGCCTGCTGCAGCGGGGCCCCCGCTCATGTCGGGGGGACACCGGGGGCGGGACTGAAACAGCCCCCCAAACCCGCGCAGCCAGCCTCTCCGCACGGCGCCCCTCGGCGCAGGAGGCTCGGGGGCTGTGATGACCAGACGGCTGGCCGCGTGGGCCTGGGGCACAGGCCTCGGCTCCGTGAGACCACGGCTGGTCAGCAGGGGGCACCCGCGGCTGCTTCGGGCCTGCAGGGAAGCCAGGATGGTGGGCCGGGGCTGCAGGGGGGCAGCTCTCCCGGCCTCCAGGCGCCCAGAGATCGCCCCCCCAGCGCCCTCCCGGGAGGGAACTAAACCTTGTGGCGGGAGCGGTGGGCTTGAGGGCAGTGCTCCGGGAAACGCGAGGCCTGAGGCAGCGGAGGTCCCGGCCCGGGGAGGAGCCGACCCCAGCCGCTGCCCCAACAGCGCTGGTTCTGGAAGTTTCCTGAAAATTGTTTCAAAAATCAGCTCAGCGGCCCTTCCCTGGTGGGGGCTGTGGATTCGCCCCACTCTGCGCCCCACTCTGCGCGCCACGGACGGCTGTTCTGTTCTCGCTTCTGCGTGTAGAGGCCCGCTCGCCCGCTGGCTGGCCGCCCGCTGGCCGCCCGCTGGCCGCCCGCTGGCCGCCCGCTGACCGCCCGCTGGCCGCCCGCTGGCCGCCCGCTGGCCACCCGCTGGCCGCCCGCTGGCCGCCCGCTGGCCGCCCGCTGGCCGCCCGCTGGCTGCCCGCTGGCCACCCGCTCGCTACCCGTTGGCCACCCGCTCGCTGCCCGTTGGCCACCCGCTGGCCGCCCGCTGGCCACCCGCTGGCCACCCGCTGACCGCCCGCTGGCCGTCTGCTGGCCACCCGCTGGCCACCCATTGGCCACCCGCTGGCCACCTGCTGGCCGCCTGCTGGCCACCCGCTGGCTGCCCTCTGGCCGCCCGCTGGCTACCTGTTGGCCACCCACTGGCCACCCTCTGGCCACCCGCTGGCTACCCGTTGACCACCCGCTGGCCGCCTGCTGGCCACCCGCTGGCCGCCCGCTGGCTGCCCGCTGGCCACCCGCTGGCCGCCCGCTGGCTGCCCGCTGGCTACCTGTTGGCCACCCGCTGGCCGCCCGCTGGCCACCCGCTCGCTACCCGTTGGCCGCCTGCTGGCCACCCGCTGGCTACCCGTTGACCACTCGCTGGCCACCCGCTGGCTACCCGTTGGCCACCCGCTGGCCGCCCGCTGGTCGCCCGCTGGCTACCCGTTGACCACCCGCTGGCCACCCGCTGGCCGCCCGCTGGCTATCCGTTGACCACCCACTGGCCGCCCGCTGGCCACCCGCTGGCTACCCGTTGGCCATCCGCTGGCCGCCTGCTGGCCACCCGCTGGCCGCCCGCTGGCCACCCGCTGGCGGCCCGCTGGCTGCCTGCTGGCCACCCGCTCGCTACCCGTTGGCCACCCGCTGGCCGCCCGCTGGCCGCCCGCTGGCTACCCGTTGGCCACCCGCTGGCCGCCCGCTGGCCACCCGCTGGCTACCCGTTGGCCACCCGCTGGCTGCCTGCTGGCCACCCGCTCGCTACCCGTTGGCCACCCGCTGGCCGCCCGCTGGCCGCCCACTGGCTACCCGTTGGCCGCCCGCTGGCCGCCCGCTGGCCACCCGCTGGCTGCCCGTTGACCACCCGCTGGCCACCCGCTGGCCGCCCGCCGTGGACGGTTTAAGAAGGACTAGAGTCTAGACTCGCTGCGAAGCTTATTAGCGTGCGGGGGTCGCACGGCTCCCTCTGCCTCTCGCTGCCGCCGTGGCCCCCGCGGTCCTCGTGGAGCTGCGGCCTGGCCCCGCGCGGGCAAGTTCAAGGCTGGGCCCCGCCGGCCAGGGCTTGGCGGGCCTGGGGTGCGGAGCCTTAGGAGCGCGCTGCTGGGGGCCAGGCCACCGCGCGGCCTGCTGGGCGGAGCCGCGGCTCCCAGGAGCACAGGACCTTCCCTTAGTGGCCGGGTCCTCGCCCGCTGGCCGCACCGACGCCCCACACGGCGCTCAGCGGGTGTCCCCGACGGCCCGGCCAGCCGCGGGCGGGGTCACAGGCACAGCTGCGTCGTCACAGGTCACAGGCCCGAGCTGGGCTCCTTGTGCTCACGACGCCCTGCGGCGGAGGTATCGCTGGGACGTCCCGGATGTCAGACACGGACACGTGACCCGTGCGGGGGCGGAGCCGGCGTGCAGGCCAAGCTCCTCTGGGCCAGGTGTCCCGCTGGGGCGGAGCCCACGGCCGAAGGCGTGGCTCTGTCAGCTTCGTTTCGGTCGCGGGGACTTGCCTCGGGCGACACCCGGAGGGGATGTGACCGTCCTGGTCGCCAAGCGCGGTGCAGACGCCGGGCTTCCCGGGTGCAGCCTCCCAGACGCGGGGCAGGCACGGCCGGGTGGGGGACGGGAGCCCTGCGCCCCGACCCCTCTGGGGTCTTGGCACTCTCTCGCGCGCTCTCCCACGCCTGTGCTCGCTCTCTGCACCCCCTTCTCCCTCCCTTCGAGGCTCAGGTGACGGGGAGGAGGGGGGCGACCCACAGAGCCGGTGACGCAGGCCAGTGGGGCGAGACGGGCATCTGGCCTGGCCCCCCGCCCCGCCTCCCACCCCTCCCCCCGTTGCTGGGTGTCCATCACTCACACATCCTGGGGCTCCCGTCTGGGCTACGCGGGGAGGGGCGTCTTCCCGCGTCTGCAACGGACCACCCGCTTGCGCCTCCCCGCAGAGGTCCCTGGCTGGCCCCTCAGCCCTGCAAGCTCCGTCCTTCCTCTGGGGACTAGGGCCGGGTCTGGGGTGACCGCGGGCGCCCAGCGGCCAGCACAGCGCGGCTCACGCTGGGACCGGAGCTGACCAGGTGCGTACAGCCCGCAGCTCGGTCGTCCCGCCCCGCGGCTGTCGGGATCCGGCTGGAGCTGAAGAGGACGTGGGGGGGTCATGGTGGGTGACTGCGATGGTGGGGAGGGGCCGCGGCTCGGGGGAGGGGGCTTGGACGCCGAGGCCGGGGGCTGCTCACGACGTCCAGGCGGAGCGGACTTTCCGGTCCCAAGAGCAGCAGGACCAGGGCCGCTAGCCCCCGCAGAGGCCCCGGGGTGGGGAAGGGGGGGTTCCGGGGATCATCGATGGCGGCTGTTAAGCGGCTCCCCTCTGCACAGCCGGGCGTGCAGCCTGCAGGGGCCGCCGGCGAGGCCTGTCCTGCCCCGCTGGTGGCCCTGGAGAGAAGCCGTTTGCTCACGGGAAGGAAGAACAGCCATTTTCTTGGGAGGCCCCGAGGCGCAATGCACGCGTGGACACGCTGACGGCAGAGCGTGTGGCCCCGCCCAGCCGGCTTCCCCACGGGCAGTCTTCAGCAAACTCGGGGTGGCTGAGCCCTGGCTCCGCCCCCTGACGTGCGGAGTCATCGTGACGTCGTGCGTGGGGCTCGGCTGACCGTGGCTGCAGGCCAAGTGACCAGTGTGAGGCCCTGCGCTGTTTGCGAAAAGCAAGGAGGTGGCAGAGGTGGGGGGGGGGTGAGCGCAGAGCCAGCGACAGCTGATGCTGGGACGCGGAGGGTCAGGCCTATGGCTGCAGCCGTGTCCCCTGCTGGGGGCGGGTCTCAGGAGGGGGCTGGAGGCCCTGCTGGCTCCCGCTGCCATCTGCCTCCCGCAGCCCCCGCTCGGGCCTCCACACTCTCCCGCCCCCCCCCCCCCCCCCCCCCCCCCCCCCCCCCCCCCCCCCCTGCTGGTTCCGCACGAGATTAGCACGCGTCGTCCCCCGATAAGGCCAGCTCTGCTGTGTCCGCGAACTTGACCTCCAAGAGGAGGGAGATAAGGGTCTTTCCTCTTGCGCGTGTGCTGTGGGGACTGAAAGCAGCTTGACCGTTCAGGGCTGGCCGGAGACGCAGAAGCACCAGCTCACGCGTGGGGGCCGGTGTTGAGATGTTGGGGGAGAGGGCGTCTGGGGGACCTCGGGGGTCGGGGCAGCAGCTGTTGCATTCTTTCCTCCTTAGAGGTGAAGGGTCGCTTCAGACCAGCAGCTGGGGCCCCGCAGGCATGGACGGGCGTGTGCCTGGACGTCCCCCAGGCCCCGCTGAGTGCCTGCCAGCTCTGGGCGGTGGTGCCACGGCTGTGTCCTCTGGGCACGTGTGCTCAGCCACCACACGTCTCTGGAGCGAGGAGCCGGGATGTGAGTGTGGCCCTTTGTCCTGCGCGAAGGTCTTAGCCTCTGTCCTGTGTCTGGTCAGCGTGGTGTCCGGGGGAGGGGTGGACGGTCATCGGGGCGGGCGGGAGACAGTGTCCGAGAGGGGCCTGTGCTTTGCACAGCTGTGAGCGTGACATGCGACTGCTTGGTGAGTCCAGTGCAGAGGACCAGGGAGGAGCCCGGATGCCCGTGGCCACAGTGGTCAGGCAGGGCAGGAGTTCCCGTGGGGCTGGCCGGGGCCTCCTAGCAGTAGAAGCGCAGCGTGCACACGGGCGCGTCTCTGTCTTCTTCCTTTGACAGCTCTGTGCTTGCAAGACCCAATTAAGCAGCATCTTCCCTTGGGACACTTGAGTGACTGCCCCAGATGGAGTCAATCCTGTGGACGCTGTGATATCTCAATGACAACACTCAGCCGCAGACTTCCCGTCCAATTAGACAGATGTGAGCCTCTCACACAGCTCCATTTCCTAACCTCTTGCTTCCTTCAGATCTCGCCTCAACAGAGGCTGAGCGAACAGATGTTTGTTGAGTGAATAATTGACACACGCACAGATGAATGGCAATAAGCATGTTGCCACGAGACCCCTCCCCCTTCCCGGGATCACAGAATAGCTCTGATAATGTCTGCAGAGATGGGTTTCCCAAGTGGCGTGCAAGACGCAGTCTGCGCTGGCGTCGTGGGGTGGAATTTTAAAGTCAGAGCCCGCTGATATTTATAGAGCTGAGGTGAGGGTGACACTTTTATTGTTCAAGGGTAATGTTGGATGCAGATGGAGGGACTTTGTACCATGTAAAGCTGGAAAACATCTATCTGAGTGGAGCTGGATGTGACTGAGAATTCAGAATTAGTGATTTTTTTTTTCTTTTTTGGGAAATAACTCGATGGCCGAGTGACTTTGCCTGCTTTCTCCCAGGCACTGACTAGGGGCGGGAAAGCCTCGCCCTGGGCAAAGGCCACGTGTGTCCGGTCCAATGAGGCTCTGGGTCTGCCAGGGGACAGTGGTTCAGGAGGCCTCAAGGACTGGGCAGACAGAAGCCTCCCTGGACGGGGAGCGCTCCCACCATTGCTGCTTTGGGGGGCCCTGTTTCTGCCTGTGGGGGACCGGCTGCAGCTGAACCTGGGGTGACGCTCCCCCCTCACCCCCCCAGAGGCTTAGATGCTGAGAGATGGTCTTCTGGTCTGTGTGTAGGACACAGCCCAGCAGAAGAGGAACCTGCTCATTCACTGTCCCCTTGAGATCGGGGACAAAAAGGGGCGAAGCCTCCAACCAGAAGAGGCCACTTTTAAAATGCGGCTTCTGCCAGTCAGGTTCCCTCAGGTCCGCACCACCCGCGCGTAGCAGCTGCCAGACAAAAGCAGTTTAAACAGCAGGGTGTTATTACCCAGGGAAATTATCCAGGAAAATGAAAAGCCCTCACAGCACATCAGGCAGTGATCTCACCCCAGTCACCATGTTCAGTCCCAAAGGTCCCCAAGACACAGTCTAAGATGGGGCCTTTTGCCTTCCACACCTGAGGCAGGCACTCTGCCAAGTCCAGTCTTTCTCCAGCATCTCCTCTCTCCAGTGTCCGAGCTGATCCGCTTCTCCAAGACTCTTCAAATTTCTTCCATAATCACTGATGCACAAATCAGCTTTCCAAATCTGCCGTCTTGCTGTGGCTCCACCCGCTTCCTTTCCCAGGCCCGCCTTTGGCAACATCTGACCACACTCCCCAGGCCTGCCCTCAGCAGCCCCTGGCCACCCCCGGCCTGCCGTTCTGGCCTCCAACTCCACACCGACTACGTCACTGCCCGCCACTCTCCCACCACGGCTCCTCCCACCCCCAGCTCACTCTTCCGGGGACTTCCCTGGCCAGGCCATGTGGGACTGTTCTCTTAGCCCACCATTCTCCATTCCCCTCTCCCCTTTCTCTCCCCCCTCTCTCCTCTCTCCTCCCTTTTAATGCCCCTCTCTTCCCGCTTCCCATTTTCTCTCCCGTGGATCTTTCTTGCAGACTCCGCCCACAAGGTGTTTGGCACCCATACAGTCTTCAACTGCATCATGGCCCGTTCACCCCTGCTTGGTCTGTCCTGCTGGGGCCCCACACGCAATGGGGCTCGACCTGGAATTAGGGCTCCCGGCTGTGGCTCCGAGTGTCTCTGACACCCACAGCAGCTGCAGCGCTGAGAACCTCTCTGCAAGCAGGAGCAGTTTGCTCCACCCAGCAGACCAGGGGGTGCAGTGCCTCCATAGAGGGGTCCGGTAGCTGACGTCTCCCCAGAGCCACCCCCAACAGTGGCCTGGGGCCCCCCAGACTTTTGTGTCTAGCCCATCCACACAGGCAGCACCGCCCCCTTGAGCTGAACTGGGGGATTGAGGGCGGAGAGACCTCGCAAGCAGGATGCTGCCTGGGCTCACGTGTCCATCAGCTAGGTCACTTCGGAGACCCCTCCTGCCCTCACATGCCCACCAGCGTGGACCTGGATGGCCCGTGCTGCGTGGCTGGGTGACTGGCGCTCGGGCTCGGCTTTGCCCAGTTCTCTGCCAGAGCCTGTCCTGCTCCACGGCTGACCAGGACACCCCAGGTGCCCAGGCCCCCCCCCCGCCCAGGTCTCCCCATTCTCTCTGCAGCCTTCGGTCTCCGCCACCTGGAGGTCCGGGCCCAGGTGGGTGCGCGGGGAGCCCCGGCTGGCATGTGTCTGCACGTCGTCGCAGCTGCACCTGGACTTGGGGTTCTGAGCTGAACTGCAGAGGCCAGTCCCGCCCCACACCCCAGCGCGAGGCTGATGGCCGCTGGGGCCGCTGGGGCCGCTGGGCTCGGTCGTTTGCTTGGTCGGGTCTTCGCCAGCGTCCCTGCCTGGACTGTGCCCCACCCCCCGAACTCTGCTGTGTCACATGGGGGGGGGCCCAGCCCTGGGGGTGAGCAGAGAGTAGCCTCATCACCCCAGGGAACACTTGCGCGGGCAGTTCCCCGTTCTGCGGCGGTTTCGGGGCTTCCCCAGGCCGGTGCCCACCCTCACCCCGATAATCACATTAGCTGGTGCTCTGGGGCCTGGGGACTGTCTCCGATAACCGGAGGGGCGGGAGGAGACGACCCCCACCCACAGGCTTGTCCGGGCTGGGCGCGTCAGGTTAGCATCGGGCAGATGAATCGGGTGAGAAAACGCGTAATTGCTTGACTGGGGGCGACTGCGTGAATGCAGCGTCCGAGGGCAGCAGCGCCCGTGGCGAGGGGGGCTGAGGTGAGGGGTCAGCCGCTGGCCCTCCTGCAGGGGGCTCCCGGGTAGAAAGGCTGTCTCTGCCCCTCCCCCACCCGGCCGTCTCTGCCCCTCCCCCCACCCCCGAGGCCCCAACCTTCACCCTTCGGGGCAGCTGGGGGGAGCAGCCGCTGGAAAGAACCCTCGGAGCCAAGCTGGTGCATGGGGGGCTGCCTCGGGGGACGTCTTGGGAGATGGCCCTTCACCCTCCAGAGCCGGGGGAGTGGGCACCTTGCCGTCCCAGCTGGGCACAGACCTGCTCACACACGGACACGCGCCCCGAGGCAAACAGCGTGGACAGCCTTGGGGGAGAGGTGCCGCTGTCCATTGGCCAGTGGCCCGGGTCCCCCAAAATGCTGTGAGTCCCCCACGCTGGCCTTCATTTCAGCTCTGTCTGAACCCCTTCAGCTGCGGGGTACACGTCCCTGCCAGCCACCGAGGCAGCCCCGCGGCACCCCCAGTCGCCCGCCCCTGCTCGCTGGCCAGCCTGCAGGTGAGTGACCACGTGGGCCTGACCGGAGGGTGGTGGGCAGGGGAGGCCACTGCAGAGTCGGGGGAGCAGTGTGAGTCTGGGGGTGCGTGAGTCTGGGACGAGGCGCGCCGTCGAGTCGAGTTTCCTTGTTCTTGTGAGCGGGGGAGGGGGAGGGGCTGGCCGGGTCAGCTGCGGTCTGGGAGTGGTCGTGGTGGGGTCTCTGGCCGTGGACCAGAGGCCCCGTCCATCCGACGGTCGCGGTGTGAAGACCACGGTGCCGCCTGCGTGTCTGGTACAGTCACGGGCCTGGGGCCCCGCGAACGCCCCGGGCACCTCCCCGCATTGACCGCGCACGGGTGTGAGTGACCGGTGGTTTTCCTCCGTGACTCGGAATCACGGGAGGCAGAGCTGACTCGGGTGGTGCCCATCTCAGGCCGGGCAGGGAGAGCGCCGGCCAGGGGCTGGCTGAGGAGTGTCCAGGCCCCACCCCCACCCCCGGTCCGGAGAGGGGCCTGGACACTCGGCCGACGCCTGCTGCTTGGGGGGGGGGCGTGCTCCCGGCACACAGTAGGGCGGTGTCTGTCCTGTGTGGTGTAGGACTGGCCTACTGTGGGGGCTTAGAGTAGGGGTGTAGGGGCACGTGGGGTGGGGGGTCCCCCGTAAGCAGGGCTGCCCCCAGCTGCGCCCTCGTGGGGCCTTGAGAGCGTGTTTAGATGTCACCTCCTTCCCTCCCTGGAAGCTCACTTGGGTGGAGGCGGGGACTCGGGCTGAGCTGACGGGCGTCAGAGGGGACTGGCGCCCTTGGAGACGACGAGGCCTCCGTCCCCTCACACCCCTGGGGTCGCGCACGGCCGTCGCCTCCTGTGGAAGCGGGTAGCGGGCAGTGGGCAGCGGGCAGCGGGCAGCGGGCAGCCCAGTTCTCAGTTCTCAGATAACCGTGTTGAGACGCTTCTCTCTCCGGCCCCGCGGGAAGCCACACGTCGGGTGGAGCGGGGCCAGGTAGGAAGCCCTGCGCCCCCGGACGTGCTCCCCACGGCTGTTGGGGCGCAGTCCCGCCCGCACCCCGCCCCAGCCTGCCCCAGTGCTCGGGCCCATGCACCGTGCTGGGGCCAGCGCAGGGAAGTCGGCGGGAGCCAGGCCCTGCTCCTGCCGGACGGGCGTCCTGGGGCCAGCGAGGGACTTGTGTCTCTGGCCTCTTGGAGGCGACGCCGCGGCGGCCGCGGGAGCAGGCGTGGGAGAGCAGCCCCCCCCCCAGACTGTGCCCGGCCGGGCCGAGCAGCCTCAGCGCCAGCCGCTCCCTGGGGGTCGGCCCTGAGTGTGTGCAGGGGCCCAGACTCGGGACTGAGCCGGAGTTCTGGTTCCGTCCGTGGCGTGATGGGCCGGGACCGTCCCGGGCAGGGCGGCGCGGGGCTTGAAGGGCAGAGCGGCCCCCGGAGCCACCGCGGCCGAGGCCACAGCGGGCGGACAGAGGCAGAGCCAGGCGTGGAGCCAGGGGGCCTGGGGCGTCCCGCCTCCGGGTCTCGCGTCCTGGCTTTGGGGAGCCAATGGCGGCGCCCCCCGGTTCCAGGAAGGAGCCGGACAAGTGACCTCTGGCCTGACCCCCCTCCCCTGGGCGGACCCGTGGGCTGTCTCTGTGCTGCTGGTGTGAAACAGGGCCTGGGCTCTGCTGCTTGCGTGGGGGCGCGGGGAGGCGGCCGCCCTCACACACGCGCTGCCGGTCCAGGGGGCGCTGAGCCCTTCCCGCAGCTGCTGATCAGACTCTGGGACGCCGGCCTCAGCGTCCACGCAGGTCAGTGGACCCCCCCCGAGGCCCCGGGGCAGGACGGGCAGCGTAGCCCATCCAGGCGGCCGTGAGCGTGACCTCAGGGACCGGGACTTGGGGGACAAAGCTGCCCTGTGAGCGGTGACGGTCACCTGCGGGGCTCGGGCCACACAGAAACCGTCGCCTCGGCCCCGCCAGCAGCACCGCTGCCCGGCCAGCCTTGCCTCGCGTGGAGGAGCCGCCCAGGCTGGGCGCCTGCTGGGTCTGGAGCCGTGGCCGCCAGCCCGCGCCAGGCCTCCGGGTCGTCCTTCTCGGCCGAGGGCCGCCCGGCTTGGGAGGACTCTGGGGACAGGGTGGGGATGGCTCCCTCGCCCTGCTGCCCGCCTCTGCCCTCCGGCCCGGGAAGCTGGCCTCCCCGGGCTGGCCACCCCGGCCTTGGCCCCCGACCTCGGCGGATGGGGGCGCTGTGCTGTGGGTGCCCCGGGCTCCTTGGCATCAGTGGCTGGAGAAGGTCGGGCCGGTGGGTCCGCGGCTCCTGTGTGCTCTGCAGCCGGCCCCAGGCGCCGGGCGGGGCTGGGCGGGCTGTGTGGAGTGGGCAGGCGGGCAGCAGAGGGGGCAGGTGGTGCCTTCACGCCCCTCTCTGGGCTCGCTCTCCCGTCTGCCTTCTCTCCTCCGGGTGACGCCGCCCTTCGCCGCCCCAGGCCAGCGCGCCCTCTCTCGCAGGCGCTCATTCCCGGGCGGGCGCAGCTGGTGCCGGCCACAGAGGCTGATGGAGACGGCCTGACCGGCCCGCCTGCCGCACAGGGCACTGGGAGGGACCGGGGGAGACAGAGGTGGCCCCCCGCCGGGGTCCCTTCCGGTTCCTGGGACCTGCGGGCGTACTCCCTCGTGCCGCAAGAGGGCCGCGGGGGGCTGACAGGGCTGCGAGGGGGGCAGAGCCAGCTGGGTCCGCTAGGACGGGGCGGGGGGTGCCCAGAGAGGGCGATGCTGTGGGGGGAGCAGAGCCAGGGTGCACGGCGGGGCGGCCGGGCGCCTTGTCCCCCGAGGCCCTCGGCAGCTGACGTTGGGCCCGTCTGGCCCCGCCGGTCTCGGGGCGGGTGGCTGCACGGCTCCAGCCGCACGTTCCCATGGCGTGTCCGGCAGCCGCAGCGGGTGACGGAGGAGCCGGAAGGTGGAGCTCGGGGAGATGCGCCCCGGCACCCCAGCCCCCCTCGGAGCTGTGTCCTGCGGGAGCCCGGCCCTCTGGGAGCTGGGCCTCTCCGGCCGCCGGCTGCCGAGTGAGTGGACAGGGTGAGGGGTGACGGGCTGTGTGG